>ML547643.1:298237-327611 GCA_005239535.1 Nicotiana rustica | reverse complement strand
GGTGGTCCATTTTGATTTGATGACATTTGGTATGTAATAACTATGATACTATTTTTCTTTATCTTTCTTTATCGTTATTTTCACTTTTGGTGTGTATATAATTTTACCATTCGATGTATATATTCATTTTCATTATGTATATATTCGTTTTACTCCATTATTGTACATATTCATTTTACTTTCCGTAGCTTACTTTATAACTTCTTTCGTTATTTTTCCTTAATAGATTAACTTCTTATTTCCTTTATTAGCTTCTTTTTTATGTTTTTAGCTTCTGTTTGCATTTTGTGTAAACAATAAGCCTTTGGTTTTATTATGGCACGATTCTTTATAAAGGTGGATGTGGTGTGAACCGGGTGCCTCTTCCCAACGATGGATGGCGTGACAACCTTCTTAAGGGATTGAGTCTGTTTTCTTTTTTGCTTTGATATGTAGTAGTAATGAATAAAAGTGTCTCAAGTAGGCTTCGCTTGGTACTAACACATTTACCTTTGACCTCATGGTTAGAGACAAGTAGATTGGCAAAGAGTAGCTCTAGTTGTGACCTTTAGACTCTTGAGTTGACAAAAACAATCATCGAGTGGTTTCCTTGAGCCATTTGTGATTCTCAATCGTAGCTAGGGTTGTTGTGGGCCCTCGACTCTCTTCTCTTTAACAATCCATCAGCTTGAGAGGTGAGGCATCGGATTGCAAGTCCAAGTTCCGTGCCAATAAGTCTAGAACTTGCCCTGAATGTTTGTCTAGGCGCAGTTCTAAGTGTAACTCGACTTGAGAAATGATTATAAGCTCTCCTTCGTGCAATTTGAATTTTGAAAGCTTTCGTAGCCTACCATTATGATATCCTAGTCAACCCTTTTGAGCCTAAGCCCTTTTTCATTCAATAGCCACTACAAGCCTTTTCCCGTTTTACAATGACCCTCTCTTGGCACACAATCTTTCCTTAGAATTCATGATGAAAAATTTGCAAAAGCATAAGTTTGGGGGAGAGAGGAGGAATTTGAAAGTGATAAAAGGTCCAAATAATAAAAAGAATTGATGAAAAGGAAATTCAAAGAAAAGGAAGAAAAGCCAAAAAGAAATATGTCAAAAAGAAAGTGAAGGTTGAAGGGATTCAAAGAACGCAATGATGAAAGGCACGGAATGATGAGGAAAGGAGAAAAATGATATTCATGAGTAAGAAAGGGTGATGGTATGTCTCTCTATTTCCACTAAGGAAGAATAAAAATGACTCAAAGAGTCAAGAAAGTATGTGCCAAATGAGAAAATGGAGTTCTTAAGGAAAGATGAAATCATAATAGTTTGATAAGTCGTACCTTGATCCAAAAGCCTTCATTACACTCCCGCTAAAGCCCTATATGATTTCAAGTTGAGTGAGCTTACATTAGTGTTGATTTACATAAGGATCAAGCTTATGGTACTTAGAGCCGGACTTGTGGTATTTTTTTGAGAGTGATGATCGCACTTCTTCACAATCCTTGTTTTGAGTGTTACATTCTAAAAAGTGAGATTTGATCATGGAGATTAGAGGAGGAGGGGTTTGGGATCCACAATGACCTACACGAGAAAGCGATCTTCCTTGATGAATTGAGTCAACTCTTGATGCTCTAGTGTCACATTAGAACTATGGAACTCAAAAGATCATAACATGATGTTGTTGATAATTCATTTGTGTTGAGGGTAATTGTTAATTCCAATCGATGCTTGGTGGAGTCACCTTAGGAAAACTGAAATATTCATTTCTTTTTCTTGTGGATGTGGGAATTACCTTATTTTCTTGAGGACAAGCAAAATCTTAAGTTTGGGGGAGTTGATAATAAGGATTTTAGCCTATTATTTTCTCTCTTTTACTTGTGTTTTGGGCCAAAAATGCGTGAAGGTAGTCCCGGAAACTAACTTAATATGCTTGCTTGCGGGGATTGTTCAAAATGAGCTAAAGGAGCCATAATCAACTCAAAAAGCAGTCAAGACTTGAACAAAAACCAAGACTAGGCCAAGAGTGTGGAACGCGGACCGCAACAGAAAAGTGCGGCCGCGAAAGCTTAATCGTGGCCGCGAACACTATTTTGAGGTCGGCGAAATTGAGAATCAGAGAGATGGTTTTTTGGGCAAAAAGATGAACGCGGATCGCGACAGGAAGATGCGGCTGTGAAAATACTGGCGTGGCCACGATTGGAATTCCGTGGCCCACGGTTACTGAGGTTCAGAGAGTTCACATCTCAAGCTAAAACTAGAAGTGTGGTCCGCGTCAGAATTATGCGGCTGTAGAAGTCTCATATGCTACCGCCGTGGAAATTGTGCGGTTCGCAAAACAATATTCAACCCAGACCCAGAAGTGAAGAAATGTGGACTGCAATCAGAATTACGCGGCCATGAAAGCAAGAGTGTGGCCGCGGTCAGAATTACACAACCGCGAAACCTCCGCAGGGGTATTTTTTTTGGAAATGTCAGCTTAGTATAAATAGAACCTTTTGTCATTTTCAGTTTATGTTATATTTTGGTTGAGCACGTGAGACGTCTAGGCTTTCCCTTTTGGGAAATTTTGTACAAGATTTACCTTATAAATTAGATTTTCATCTTTTAATCTTGTATTATGGATTTTAGCTTCTCTTTATCTTTGATTTCTGCTATTTCTATGAGTAACTAAATCCATAGCTAGGGTTGTGACCCAACCCTAGTATGGATATTTAATGGGTATTGAATTGTAGGGATTAAATGTTTATGGGTTAGTGATATTTATCCTAGTTCTTGCTAGAATTGAAGAATTAATGGTTCGAAACACTGATTTATGCCTTTAGGACTTAGTCTCTTCTTGAGAAAAAGGGACTAAGTCTAGGAAAACTAGGCTAACAAGGAGTTGAGGTGAACTCAAGAAATTGATAACTCCAATTAAAGGGTTAAACCTAGAGATAGTAATAACCGACTTGAGCTAGTATCACTTGAATTGCATGAATACCCATTTGGGCTTAAGAAAGACAAATTGGGAAAAATCACTCAAACTACCGAGAGGTATAGAGTGAGTACTTGGGTGTGATAGCTATATTACGACCCCAACTAAATCAAGCTTGCCCTAGATTCTTGCTACCCGTTAGATACCAACCTAGGTAGAAGTCACTTCCCTAGTCCCTTTAAACACCTGAAAACCAACAACAAAAATATTGTACTTAGCTTTAATCATTGCATACAATAGACAAGACTTAGAAGTAGAATCAAAACCCAAATGTGTGGAAGTGTATTTAGGAACAAAACACGCATCTAGACTTAGATATAAACATAATTCCAAATCAATTAACTCCCTGTGAATTCGATCCTGACCTTGTTGGGTAACAACATCGACCATCCTCGCTTCTCAATAGTAGTGCAGGTTTGGAACCGATCAGTATCTTCCTCCTTCCCCAGAGTTCCTGCACTCTTTTCTATAATGAGTTCCTCCACTTGTGATTTATCACTTGTGGGTGGAAGAGTGTCTAAAGGTGTAGCATCTATAGCAGATTCCAGAACATCTAATTTTGAAAGAGAGAGTTGTACCTAACTTGTGGTGACTGGAACTGATTCCCCCTGAACCATAGCTTCCTTGACCACTGTGGCTACTTGAGCAGTAGCATCAGGCTCTATCTTGAATTCTTGACGTATTTTCTTGGTGTACCCTTGACATTGGTTGACTTAGAGGTATTTTTTGAAGTAGGCACAAATGCATGTGTGGTTGGTTTTGAAACTGAACGTCCAATGGAGGTGGGGATGGTGAGAGTTGTAGGAACATGGGATGATGATGTAGGTACAGTAGAGGATATTGATGGAGACAGAGAAGGTGTTGGTGAGGGTTCACTTGATGTTTTGACACATTTCTTTGATTTGCGCATCATGTTCTTAGATTTGGCTTCAATCTTTGATGATGATTTGGCTTTAGAAAGGGATTGGCTGGATTTAGTCATGGTGATCGGAAAAGAAAATCGATGAAGGGAGAAGAGAGAATTATTTCTTGATTCTTTCTTAGGGTTTGAGAGAAACAGTGAAGTCTATGAAGTTTATCATAAGGGGATTTTAAAGACGTTACTCTTGATTTGACTGAAGAGAGAGGGTGACTGATTTTGAGTTCTAACGGGACTGTTATAATAGTTACATTGACTATTAGGGTATAATGAGTAATTAAAATCTATTTTCTCTAGGATTCTCCCTTACTCTTTGACTGAATGACAACTAGAAGTGATTCTAATAGGATTAGAAGTCTGAGAATAACAATAATTTAGGATATTAAGTCTCGATGAATTAAGACAAGATGGCACGTAGCTGAGTCGATGAACCAACTCCTTATTAACTCCTTACTTGTGTCTGCAATAAACCTTCAGCACTGTACATTTGTATCATACAACATAGTTATTAGCCAGATTTTTCTAAGCAGGCGCGTATGCTTAATACAAGCATGAGACTGAATCGAACACATTGTACTTGACTATCTACATCTAATTATACTTTTTCTAGCCAATCATTGGGGTTCAACTAGTTGGAATTATTGATTAGACATAGTATCAGCCTGTTACTTTCAAAGTGACCCCTACTCAAAGCTTTAGTAATCTGCAATTTGATCTTCAATTTTTATAAGTTAATGGAGATATTTTCTTTTTCACATTGTCTCTGAGAAATTGGTCTCTAATGTCAATGTGCTTAGTTTTATTATGATGACTTGAACTTTTAGCAATGTTTATAGCACTAGTGTTGTCACATAAAATAAGAATACAATCAACAAAAATACCATAGTCCATTAGTTGTTGTTTTATCCATAGCAATTGGGCACAACAAAATGTTGCTGCTACATACTCAGCCTCAGTTGTGGATAAAGCCACTGAGTTCTGCTTCTTTGTTCCCCAAGATACTAGACAAGAACCTAGAAAATGTGATGTTCCTGAACTGATTTTCCTGTCGACATGAAAACTTGCAGAGTCCGCATCAGCATAACCACCTAGATCAAAGCTATACCCTCTAGGATACCATAGGCACATGCAAGAGTCCTTTTGAGATATCTTAGTATCCTTCTGACAGCCTTCAGGTGAGACTCCTTGGGATTTTCCTGAAATGTTGCACATAGCCCCACACTGAATAAAATATACGGGTCTGCTTGTTGTGAGATACAACAATGACCCAATCATTCCTCTATATAGTATATGATCAACACATTTCGATTCTTCATTATGGTCCAGCTTTGTAGCAATGGAAATGGGAGTGTCAATGGACTTATAGGAGTCTATGTGGAATTTCTTCAACAGTTCCTTGATGGATTATGCTGATGTATCATGGTTCCACTAGGTGTTTGCTTGATTTGCAACCCCAGGAAGAAGTTCAGTTCACCCATCATGCTCATTTCAAACTCATTCCCCATCATCTCAGTAAATTCCTTGCACATTGCTTCATTAGTATCCCATAAGGTAATGTCAATCTTCATATATTTGCACGATCAGAACATTCTTGCCTTTTCTCCTCAGAAACAGAGTTGTCCACCTTTCCTTTTATAAATTTGTTGGTAAAGAGGAACTTTGAGTGTGTTTCATACCAAGCTCTTCGAGCCTGTTTCAGTCCATACAGGGATTTGTCTAACTTGAACACATAGTCAGGGAATTATTCACTTTTAAACCGAGGAGGTTGTTTAACAAACACTTTCTCTTGTAGCTAACCATTCAAGAATGCACTCTTTACATCCATCTGATACAAGGTGAACTCCATGTGTGCAGAAAAAGTAGTGAGCATTCTTATAGCTTCCGTTCTAGCTAGAGGTGCAAACGTCTCATCATAGTCAATGCCCTCATCTTGATTTTCTCTCTGAACCACCAATCTGGCCTTACTTCTTGGGATATTTCCTTATTCATCTAGCTTGTTTCTGAACACCCATCTGGTACCTATGAGAGTTCTGTTCTTGGGTCTTTGTACCAAGTGCCATACCTTGCTTCTTTCAAACTGATATAGCTCCTCTTGTATGGCTATAATCCAATATGGATCCTTTAGAGCTGCCTTGATGGTCTTAGGTTCAACCTGTGAGAGAAATGATTTGAGTGCACATAGATTTCTTAGAGATGGCCTAGTTTGCACTCCTGCATTTGGATCAAAGATGTTGTTCTCAAAAGGATGTGATCTTTGATGTTTCTGTGGCCTGATCTCCAATCCCAGATATGATTCACCCAAGGATTGACCCAAAGGAACAAGTTCAGTTGGTATAGCTTCATCAGTATGTTTAGCAGTTAGAGTAGTTCTCTCTTCTTCTTATTCCTCATTATCACTGTCAATTTCCTTGTGGTCTCGAGCTCCATCTTCAGATTACGGTTCAGATTCCTTAGGAGCTCCATCACCAGTGAGTCCTATGTCATAGTCTTCATCCTGTAGACCTTTCTCAGCCAAATTGTTAGATTCATCAAAAATAACATGAATATTTTCTTCTATACACATAGTTCTTTTATTAAAGACATTATGGGCCTTACTATGTGGAGAGTAACCCAAGAAAATTCCCTCATCTCTTCTATCATCAAACTTACCTAGAGCTTTTTTGCCATTATTATGCACAACACATTTTGCACTCAAATTCTCTCAGGTGAGTGATGTTAGGATTTCTCCCTCGAAGTAACTCATAGGGAGTTCTCTCAAGAATAAGTCTAACCATGAATCTATTCAGCAAGTAATAGGCAATATTAACTGTCACAACCCAGAAACTCTTAGGCACTCCACTAGCAATCAACGTGGTCCTTCCCATGTCTTCTAGAGATCTATTCTTTCTTTCTACAACCCCATTTTGTGTGGGGTTCTAGGTGTATAGAAATTATGATCAACTATGTGAGTTACAAAACTCAAGGAATTTGGAATTTTCAAACTCAGTTCCATGGTCTTTTCTTATACTTAATACATTGAAACCCAGTTTTTGTTGAATCATTCTGACAAATACACAGAAAACATCAAACGTTTCATTTTTAGATCCCAAAAATAGAGTCCATGTATACTTGGAGAAGTCATATACAATGAAAAAAACATACATCTTACCTCATTTACTCCTCACTCTCATTGGTCCACGTAGGTCCATGTGAAGGCGTTTCAGAGGTTTGGAGGTGCTGACAAACTTTTTAGATTTAAAAGATGACCTTACATGTTTCCCTCTAACACAAGCATAACAAATGTTGTATGAGGAGAACTCAACTTTTGGTAGACCAGGAACCAAGTCCTTTGCTGCCAACTTGTTGAGTTGAGGAAGAACCAAGTCCTTTGACCCAGTCTTCTATGCCATAGCAAGGGGTCATCTTCCACTATACTTAATAATGTGTGCTCACTCTGAGGAAGAGACATAATAGATATCTTGTAAACATTGTTATGTCTCTTACCTTTTAACACAACTTCATCAGTATCAATCTTAGTGATTGTGCAGATCTTGGAATTGAATTTTACTTCATTTCCTTTATCACACATTTGAGAGATGCTAAGAAGATTGTGTTTAAGGCCTACACACAACACACATCTTCTATAGCATGAGAGAGTGACTTATCAACCTTGCCAATACCTGTTATCTGACCCTTTTTCCCATTTCCAAATGACACAATCCCTCGTTGGAAGGCTGACAGTGAGATGAAATTTTTCTTTTTTCCAGTCATATATCTTGAGCATCCACTATCTAGATACCAGTCTTGATTTTTTCTCACTTTATCCTGCACCAAAAATCACAAGTTAGTCTTGGGAACCCACACAAGCTTGGGTCTCTTTTTGTTTGAAAAAGGATGAATCAGATCTCTTCTTGCCCAAAAACAAAGAGGATTAGCAGCTATTTTCTTATTAACCTTAATCCACTTAGTATGGACAAAAGGCTTTGCTTTTGGTTCCTCCTCCTTCTTCACATTTTTAGCAAGACCAAAAGTGTTTCTAAACTGAGCATGAATTAAGGTAGGACAGATATCTCTAAAGTGTCCAATGAGTGCACATTTTATTATCAGAAATTCCTACATACTTTGGATCAAACATGGGAACAAGTTTTCTGTAGCCAACTTCTGATTTTTTAGCGCTGCAGTTTTCATTCAGCAAACTCAAGGAATCTGAAGATTTATGCCATTTTTTTAGTCTAGATAGTTGATAATCAGCCTTTTCGAGATTTTCTTGCAGGACTTTATTCTTACATTTAGCGTTACAAAGATTATCTTCAGCCCTTTTTAATTCCTTTTCAAGGTTATCCTGCAGATCGCTCATCTTTCCCTTAGCATGTATATCAGACCTCATTTATAGAAGTGAGCTCAAGAACCTAGTTCTTAAGGTCTTTGATATGTCCTTCTACATTAGATTTATCATATTCAAGCTCTTTGAGATCATGTTTGACACATGAAAGATTGCTTATTAACTGATCATTTTCAGCACTTATTTTATCCATTTCACTCATCATGGTCACAATTATGGACATCAGTTGTTTTTTTAGACATAACATGAATGTTTTCCTTTAAGTTATAGATACTTACCTGATTTGTTTCCTCTTCAGTTTCTGAATCACTCATGGCCATTATTCCAATCACTTCTTGTTCTGTTTGGCTTTCTTCAATAGCCATCAGTGCCACTTCAATATTTTCATCTCCAAAGTCAGCTTCCAAGGTCCTCCATATATCACGGGTGGAGATATAAGAGGACGCTTTCTAGATAATATTTCTTAGAAAGCTTCTGTAAAGCAGGTCGTTTGCTTTAGAATTTTTCTAAACTAGCTGACAATCTTCATCATCGTATTCCTATTTTCTCTTGTTGCACTTGGAACCTTCAACATCCATTTTTGTCGGGAGAATTGGTCCATGACTGGAAATTACCCATAAGTCAAAGTCAGTAGCCTGAAGGAAAATTTCCATACATATCTTCCATTCATCATAGAAAGGAGGTCTTCCAATGTGCATTCCAAGCTTACTGGAGGCTCTGTCCCCACTACCTGATGTTCATCAATTAGAGCCTAGAGTCTTATAGCCTCATCCTCCTTTTCTTCCTCTTTATCATTCCACTGTACTTATATTCTTCCAAGAAGGCCTGCTTCAATGCTTCAGTGAATCCTTTACCCACTCATTACCTCTTGGCTAGAGAGTGATTTTGCTTAATTTGGATTTTTCAAGTCCAAATGGGTATTGCCCGAAACGGTTGATGAAAGCTCAAGTCGAGTTATTACTACATCTAGGTTGAACCCTTTTCATTGGGATTATCAATATCTCAATTTACCCAATTTCTCGTTAGCTAAGTTTTCCTAGACTAAGCCTCTCTTTCTCAAGTAGAGACGAAGTCAGTTAGGCAAGAACTAATGTTTGCAACTATTAATTTCACAAATTAAAACATAAACAAGGCTAAATAATAAACACCCAATCATAAACAAGCATTAAATTAAACACCCATAAGGTTTACACACTACGATTAGGTCACAACCCTAGTAAAAATCTAGCTACTCATTCTTAAATTGAAGAAATAGAAGAAGAAATTCTAATTAAACTCATATTGAAAAATTAAAATGATAAAATCTATGGTAAAATATCCCAAAATATGAAAAACTACTAAAAGAAGTAAAGAGAAACAACTATTGTAGCAGCTTATGTCAAAAGTTGACCTAAAATTGTGAAACTCGTCCAGCTATACAGGGCTAGAAATTTCGAACAAAAATGCCATCCGGGAGGTTCTGCGGCCGCATAATTCCATGTGTGGTCAGCATATTTCTTCAACTTCTAGGAACTGGAGGTCTGCGACTGCATATTTCTGATCTGCAACGGCAAGGAGTTCTTTCTGCGGTCCGCACTTTTACATTTGCGGCAACAACTGGGTCTTTTGTGGTCCGCACTTTTACACCTGCGGCCGCAAGGCGCTTCTTTTGGGGCCGCACGATTGATCTGCGGTCCGCACTTCTAAGGGACTTGGAATTCATATTCTCTAAACTTTTTCTTCTACCCATCTTTTGCGACCACACAATCTATGTGCGGACCGCACTTTGCACAAAGGACTGTTGGCTTTTCCTTCATCATATGCGACCATAGATGATATTCTGCGATCAGCACTTGTGAGCTTCTGTGCCTTTATGGACTTGAGTTTAGATTACTCTTTTTTGAGTTGGATTTCATCTCGAGAGTCCATCTTCCAATATTCCTACAATTTAGCACATTTCATCAGTTTTTGGGAACACAATTTGATGCTTTTGGACTAAAACAAAAGCTAAAATGAGCTAATAAGTAGTCAAAATCTCCACTTATCAACTCCCTCAAACTTAAGTTTTTTATTGTCCTCAAACAAATAAATTAGTTCCCACCTTCACAAGTTAAGGGCCATTTTAGCTAATCAAATGTGAGTCATTCACATATCAATTGGGACCAACAATTATCCACACCACTTATGAATTATCAACAAGGCAACATGTTATACTTGTATACAAATAGTTCTAATGTGACACTTGAGTACCAAGAGTTGACTTTACTCATCAAGGAAGGTCGCTCTTTCATGTAGGTCATTATGGATTCCAAATTTCTCCTCCTCTACTCTACGATTGCCTATCTCGCTTAAGAGTTTTAGTACTCAATCCAAATATTTGTGAAAGGTTCACTCATCTCTCTTAAAAGAATTTCGCAAGTACGGTTTTAAGTACTATAGGATTTCCCCTCATGTACATCGCCACTAATGTAGGCTCACTCAACTTGAAATCACGTAGGCTTTTTCGGAATACAATGAAGGCTTTTGGACTAAGGTTGGGTATGCTATGATAGAGCAGGTTCATCTTTTCTTAAGCACTCCATTTTCTATTCTTGGATCATGCTTTGTCAATTCTTTGAGGTATTTTATTTTCCTTGGGGGGAATAGAGAGGCTTAGCACCACTCTTTCTTGATCATGACATTCATTTTCTCCCTCTTTGTTTTCTCAAAGCTTTGCCTCATTAATTTTCTTTGAATCCCATCATTTGTTCGACTTATTCACTTTCTTTTTGCATTTTTCTTTTTGTTCTTTCCTTTTCTTGCCTTTCCTTATCTTCATTTTTTTTCTTTTTTTGTGCCTTGATACCTCTTTCAAGTTCCTCGTCTCTCCCCCAAACTTACATTTTTAGCCAATTGTTTCACAAGAGTGTTAAGGAAATCTTGGTCACTAAGAGAGGGTCACGACAAAACGGGTAAATGCATGTAACATGGTTATCAAATGAGAAAGGTCCGAGGCTCAAATGGTGTGATAGGGATAACAACATTGGTGGGCAATGGAAAACTTCAAGCAGGTCAAGGAGAGACTACAATTACTTATCAAGCCAAGAAAAACTTAAGATTTTGCCTAGAAACACATTCGGGACAAGTTCTAGACCATTCGCACGGTACTTGGACCTGCAACAAAAACACCTCACTTCTCACGCAACTGGATTGTTAAATAGGATAGAGCAGAGGGCTCACAATGACCATGTTGAAGATTGAAAATCACTATGGTTCTATTAAACTACTCGATGATTTCCTAAGTCAACACAAGAGTCACAAAGTCACTAACTAGAGCTATTTCTTTCCAAAAACCTTATTTTTAACCATAAGCACGTAGTTAAGTGTGTTTGTACCAAGTGAATCATGTTTGACTCTTCGAGCATGAATCAATTAGGTATTTTTATTCATTACTACTACTATTATTACCTAAACACCAAAAACGAACTCAATCCCTTAAGAAGGTTGTCACGCTATCCATCGTTGGGAAGAGTCACCCGGTTCACACAAAAAGTACCTTTGGAAAGAACTGTGGCATTAATAAAACCAAAGGCTTATTATCTACTAAAACTTAAAAAGAAGCTATTAAATAAAAAAGAAGCTACTAATTCAAAAAGAAGTTACTTCGTTAAACAGTAACTAATAAGAAAACAAACATAAAGAAGCTACAAAGTAAAAACTATTGAAAGCGTAATGAATATACGTAATGAGAGAGTATAGAGAATATATACATAATGAGAAAGAAGAATAAAATAGTATTAAGTTAATTACAAGACAAATGTCTCAGAATCATCGAATATAACAAATAAACTCCACCCCCGCCCCCCAAATAAAAATGAGCATTATCCTTAATGCTTAGCAAAATAAGAGTAAAAGAAGGGTAAGAGTGAAGAAAACTCCATATGGCTCGGTGGCCATCTTCGTGTCCCCAACAGTGTGACTAATCTCAACCTTATCGGATTGGATCTCATCATCCTCAACTTCGGGAGTGGCTGGGTTGGTGAACATCTGATGTACTGCCTCGTCAGTGTCAGTAGCAATGTCTGGCTCCTCAGACTGGCTAGCTGGTGTTGTATGTGCTGTAGGATCTGGTCCTGGGTGGTGCGGGTCAATAAGCATATCAAATGGAATGTCTCTGGCTGCTATAAGCTTGGTAACCTGTCTCTGGAGCTCGTCCACTAACTTCTTGGAGGCATGGCACTTCCGCATCTTCATCACTTCCTTGGCCAGCTCTTATATTATTGACCCATGCTGCACTAGAGTGGCCATTATTGTGTTCTGATTCTCCAAGAGCTTCTTCAAGGTTTCTTCAACTATGGGAGGAATCTGGGGTGGCAGAATGGAGGATTGTGTTACAAAATGACTGGATATGTTAGACAGATTTGCAGTAGCTGTCTACATCTAGTTATTAAGGCTCGCCAGTGACTGGAACACTCACAGCCCAGATAGGGGAGCAGTGGGCATCGGTACCAGATTCAAAGCAGAGGTGGAAGGCATTGAGGCTGAAGTTGGGGGCATGGCAGCTGCACTTCTGAAGGCTCTGCTGAAATGGATGGCATGTCGGCTGTCTCTACAACTACCACCAATGGCTTATCAGACTAGCCTACGGTGGTAGTCAGTTTACCCTTTCTCTTAGGGTTTTTTGCATCCATCAGAGAATACCATGAGAAGGGCTTCTTAGCATGAACGTTCGTATCAAAATCTATCAGCTCCACAAGTTCATCCATAAGATACTCAATAATTGTGTTGGGATATGGGTAGGAGGTATCAGCTCGCCTGGCGACCACAGACATGTTGGCCGACATCACGACACCCATATTGATCGGGTACCCGACCATGATGGAGGCGATTAGAACTGCCCGTGGAATATGAAGATTTTTTTATTTCTGGCATGGGTCTAATCTGCTGCAGACAAAGGTCTGCCATCCTTTAGCCTCAAAGTTTAGGGTGTTCCACTGAATAGGAACCCTATGGTGGTGGCTCCAAAACTGCAAGAATCTCAGCTACCCATGGGCGAGCTACATCTCCCATTTCCAGCTTCTCCAAGTACTGTGTAGGCTCAACATCATCACCCCAAGTAGGTGTTCAATGTGTGCTGGTCAAACCTCACCTCCAGATTCCTCACTTTGGTCAGTTTTGTCCCTTTCTTTATGTGCGCCACATTGGCATAGAACTCCCAGACAAGACACTCTTTTGCGTCCACTACGCTCTGGGTGAACCAACTCCACCCTTTCCGCTCCTGGAACTGCCTCAAGACCGTCAGATTGTACTTTTCAAGTTCTTTCAGTTGAAACTATCACTCAAGAGTGAGCGATCTCACTGGCCACCACCCAAGGAAACTTGTGAAGGAAGCTAGACTGGCAAACTGGTCCTCTCAGACCTCTTTCTTCTTCGACCGCTCAAGGCCGGCAACTGTGGTATCTCCCCCTTGGCCATCATCTGGAAAATCAATAGCTGTAGTCGCTGGTTCCTTAGGGACATGTGTAGAGAAGGACTTAGAAGCCTGGATAGCACTCTTTGAACCCTCACAGGTGCTATTTGATGTGGAAGGCTTATCCCAGAGTTGATACCTTCCCAGTGTCTTTGATTGGATAGTCGGCTGCTCTTGAACTGAGTTTCCCTCTGATGCTTCCCTAGATGGGGAATAAGAATAGGATTTGGAGGGATCTACATTTATTCCTCGACTAGATAAAGCCTTATTTGTGATTATCTTTTGGAGGGCGAGGGGTAAAGTTCTTTTGCCTCGGATCCTGGAAGGTTCACCCCTCCCCTTTGATGTATCTCCTCGACCTCTAGATCTAACCATTTTCTGTAACAAGCAACAATAGGTGTCAATTGTAATTCAAGTGTAAGCATACAAGAATACACCAGAGAGACAGTGAAAAACACAATGTAAAACATGTTTGTAGAGTAGGGAGGTGCGGTCCATAGAATTACAAGTGCGCCCGCAGGTTGGGCATTGCAGACCACACAATTTAATCTTGCAGTCGCAGAATTGGATATCCGATCTGCACAATTATCAATGCAATTACAGAATATGATTGTAGTTAGCACAATTGTGGTCGCACATGAGAGACATCAAATTGAAAACTCTCTAAAGACAAAGAAGTAGTTGTTCTGCGGCCGCAAGATCATGCTTGACCCAACCACCTAATCACAACTTCTGCGGACAACACAGTTTCTTGTGCGGCCGCATATTTCAAAACAAATACAATCATAGATTCTAGGGTTTGCAATTTTTTCACACAAATTGGACATGGTGGCATTGTATAGTCATGCAAAACTGTTTACCCATTCCCCATAAAGCAATTACTAGTTGACCCACTATAGTTTTAACCCCACGAGTGTAAAATTGAATTCTACTGACAAATGGCCTAAAACAAACTAACAAATTGTAAATTAAACTAAAAATTAAGAAATTCCTCAAGTAATTGAGGCATACCAGATATGAAGTAGTGCAAATGAGTGAGCATAGATGTTGATTGTATGTGACAGATAATTTACCATACGCTTTCAATATTTTAGATTTTGAGTGCTCGGAGAGGGAAAAAATGAACAGTAGCCCTAGGTATACTATTTATATTGGACGGGTCTGGCTAAGGGACAAAGGTTGAGTGCGACCGCAAAATTCCTGCTACGGTCTGCACTCTGTTACCTGGGGCTCAGAAGCCCTTACTGATCTGCGGTCCGCAGAATTTGTAGTACGGCCGCAGATTTTTGTTGCGGACCGCAGATTTTGATGTGCGGCCGCACTTTGGCCGTTTCTCTGACTAACCAACTTTATAGGGTTTTCATTTTCCCTTTCAATTTGTGCGGTCTGCACTATAATTGTGCGACTGCAGTTCACCTTTTCCTAGAGCACCTTAAATTGTGTGGTCTGCACAATACACTTGTGGTCCGCACTTTTTCCATACTTAGCCAATTTCCTGGGCAGAATTCCTGTAAAGAACGCTCATACCTGCAACACACTTCAAATCCAGTTAGCACAAAAATAACACCAATCTACAATAGCAAAAAAGAAAACATGGGTTGCCTCCCAAGAAGCGCCTGATTTAACGTCGCGGCACGACGCAAATTACCATTATATCAAATGACTAACTGCCACCATGTGGCCATCATCAAACTTCCTCAAATAATATTTCACCCAGTGACCATTGACTCGGAATACCTCATCGTTTTTGTTCTTCAAGTCCAATGCACCAAAAGGTGTCACAACCACAATTTCAAAGGGACCACTCCATTTAGATTTCAGCTTTCCGGGAATCTTCTTCAACCGTGAGTTGAACAACAAAACAATATCTCCCACCTTGAACTCTTTTTTCCGAATGTGTTTGTCATGAAGGTACTTCATCTTCTATTTGTACAAGGATAAACTTGCATAGGCATGGTACCAGAACTTATCCAGTTCATTCAAATGTGTAACTTGCAAGTTAGCAGTTGCATCCCAATCCAGATTCAATTTCTTTAAAGCCCACATGGCTTTGTTCTCAAATTCAACCTGAAGATGACAAGCCTTGACAAAAACCAACCGGCATAGAGACATCTAGATAGGAGTTTTGAAAGCAGTCTGATAAGCCCATAGTGCATCATCAAGCTTCTTTGACCAATCTGTTCGGTTAGCATTCACTGTTTTGGACAAGGTACTCTTTATCTCCCGGTTTGAGACTTCCAGTTGACAGCTAGCTTGTGGATGATAGGAAGTCGTAACTTTATGAGTGAAACCATACTTTCTAAGCAAAGTGTCAAAAGCTTTGTTGCAAAAATGCGACCCCTCATCGCTTATGATAGCCCGCGGAGTACCAAATCTTGTGAAAATATTCTTCTTCAAGAATGCCACCATATTTCTCGCTTCATTATTGGGTAGAGAAATGGATTCAACCCATTTAGACACATAATCAACCACGGCCAAGATGTAGGTGTTTCCACAAGAACTCACAAAAGGACACATGAAGTCAATACCCCACACATCAAAGATATCAATCTCCAAAATGGTAGTGAGAGGCATTTCATTCTTCTTCGAGTTTCCACTGGCCTGTTGGCATTCATCACATATTTTCACCATATCACTTGCATCTTTATAAAGAGTGGGCTAATAGATACCGCAACTTAGCACTTTGGCCACCGTTCTTACTCCGCCATGGTGACCACCATAAGGTGAAGAATGGCAAGCCTAAAGAATAACACTTTGCTCTTTGTCCAGTACACATCTTCTAATTACCCCATCCATGAAAATCCGAAAAATGTATGGCTCGCCCCAATAATAATCTTGACAATCCCGTTTGAGCTTCTTCCTTTGATTTGAAGAGGACTCATCCGGGATGATTCCATATTCCATACACAAGGAAGTTTTCTAGATCCGCGAACCATGGCACCTCCTGCCATTTGATTTTCACTTCCTTTTCGATCTTGGATGTCAATGTCAAACTTTTGCAACAATAGCACCCATATCATTAACCGAGCTTTTGAATCTTTCTTGCTCTTAAGATAATGAAGTGCCATATGATCAGTATGAAAAATAACCTTTGCACCCATTAAGTATGGCCAAAACTTTTCAATTGCAAACACAATGACAAGGAGCTCTTTCTCTGTAATGGTATAATTTATTTGGGCATCATACATTGTATTACTTGCATAGTTGACTGGATGAAAAACCTTGTTGATGCGTTGCCCCAAAACAGCTCCAATCGCTACATCACTAGCATTGCACATGAGCTCAAAAAGAATATTCCAATTACGAGCTGTGATAATGGGAGTGGTTGTCAACTTGAACTTTAGCAATTCAAAGGCTCTCAAGCAATCATCATTGCAATGAAATTTAGCATCTTTCTCTAAGAGCTTGCACAACGGGTTCAGCACTTTAGAAAAATCTTTGATGAAACGTCAGTAGAACCCCGCATGAACCAATAAACATCGCACACCTTTCACTGAGGTTGGAGGTGAAAATTTTGAAATCACCTCTATCTTTTCCTTGTCGACTTCTATGCCATTATTTGAAATTTTGTGGCCAAGAACAATGCCTTCCTAGACCATGAAATGGAATTTCTCCCAATTTAATACCAAGTTCGTTTCTTCACACCTTACCAATACTCTATCCAAATTTTCCAAGCAATCATCAAAGGAATCTGGACTACTGAGAAGTCATCTATGAAGAATTCAAGGTAGTCCTCTACCATATGTGTAAAGATTGCAATCATACAACTTTGAAAAGTCGCTGGTGCATTACATAAACCAAATGGCATCCACTTGAAAGAGAAAGTGACATAGGGACATATGAAAGTTGTTTTTTCTTGATCTTCCGGGGCAATAAGGATTTGGTTGTAGCCCGAATATCCATCTACAAAGCAATAGAAAGAACGGTCGGCGAACCTATCAAGCATTTGGTCAAGGAAGGGAAGTGGAAAATGGTCTTTCCGTGTGACTTTGTTTTGCTTATGATAGTCCATACACACTCTCCACCCGGTCCTCGTTCTTGTGGGAATCAACTAGTTCTTGTCATTGGTGATCACTTCCACGCCCTCGGGACACATTGCACCAGAGAAGTCCATGAACTATCGGAAATAGGGTAGACAACCCCGACATCTAACCACTTGATGATATCCTTTTTGACCACGTCTTGCATGGATTCATTGAGTTTCCTTTGATGTTTAATGGATGGTTTGGCATCTTCCTCCAAGTTAATATTGTGCATGGAAAATGCGGGGCTTATTCCCCGAATATCCGTCAAAGTCCACCCAATAGATTTCTTCCTCTTGTGGAGCACCGCCAATGTGGAGTCAATCTACACGTTAGTCAAACAAGAGAAAAGAATAACCGGTAAAGTAGAACAAGGGCCAAGTAACTCATACCTAAGATATGGAGGCAATGGCTTCAACTCCAAGGTAGGAGTCTCTTAAATTTAAGGCTTTGTGGGAGGAGTTTTCCTATTCTCAAGATCCAAGGAAAGTTTCTAGGGTGCAAAGTTATGCGACCCCATTCCTTGCAAAGAATTCACACATTCCATGAAGCCATCCATCTCATCGTCATAAAAGTTGAGCAAGACGGCCTCCAACATATTACCCACATTAATCGCGGCACAGTATCATCAATAATCACATCGGTCACCAAGTCCACGAAAGAACACACTTCATTGCTATTTGGTTGCCGCAAAGATCTGCACACGTGGAACACCACCTTTACATCACCCGTGTGGAAAGTGAATTCTATATTTTCTAAATCAACAAAAGCCTTCCCTGTAGCAAGAGAAGGTCTTCCAAGAATAATAGGCACCTCATAGTGCACTTCACAATCAAGAATAACAAATTATGCGGGGAGAATGAACTTATCAACACGAACCAATACATCTTCAATCACTCCCAACGGTCTATTCATTGTATGATCGACCATTTGTAAACTCATAGATGTGGGTGTTGGTTTACCAATTCCAAAAGTCTTGAAAATCGAATAGGGCATCAAATGGATACTCGCCCCAAGGTCATAAAGCCTTAGCAAACTCGGCAATCCCAATGGTACAAGGTATTGTGAAAGCACCGGGATCTTCCAATTTAGGAGCCATCGAATGCACAATTGCACTCACTTGATGAGTGCCTTTGATAGTATTAAAATTCATCGATCGCTTCTTTGTCACCAAGTCCTTCATAAACTTCCAAGGCTTCAACGAATGACATATTTATCGAGAGACTCTTCATCATGTCAATGAACATTTTGAATTGATTTTCTCCATTATTCTTGGCGAGCCTTTGATGATATGGAGGAGGTGGCTTAGGCAATGGTGCCTTAGACTTTTACACTACCGGTTCCGGTATGTCGATAACATGATCCCTAGACAGGTTCACTTCCTCTTTATCTCTTCCACCCTTCATCAATATCAATCTGCATTTCATCATTTGCTTGCACCATATTATTCGGGATCTCTTCTTCTTCTTCTTCTACCACTTGCCCATCATCCACAAGTTGCCTTTGACTTGAGGTGGGTGCATTCCCACCTCATCCACTTCTTGTAGTAACGGCCATGACATGCCTCGTATTCTTCCCACCCTTTGGGTTCACCACCGTGTCACTTGGTAATGCCCCCTTAGAATGAGAATTTAAAGCTTAAGAGATTTGCCCCATTTTCACTTCAAAGTTGTGGATCGATGTGTTGTGTGAAGCAAGTTGGGCATCGAAATCAGCATTCTTCTCCATCATTTTCTTGAACATGTTCTCAATGTGACTCATTTCATTGTTGTAAGAATTAGGACCATGGGATGGATAAGGAGGTGGATGCTCGGTTGTTGATACATCAGGGTGTCGCGCCCTGTTTTCTCACGAAAGTAAGTTTCGACGTGTGACAACTCTTTTAAAGGAATGGTGTTAATAGAGAAGAGTCATCACCTAACGGTTTGAGGTGGGTTAGGCACCTATTTTGCAAATAACTATGTTTGACTAGTCAACGCCACCAAAGATCGGGTAAGGGCTCAAATTACCTCAAAGAAAAGGTGTTAGGCACTCTTCGAGGTCCACAAATGTGGGTCCCGGTCGAACTTAAGACTATGTGGATTATGTAATAAGGCTAGGTGATCAGATAAAGAAAGAAATATATCGAAGAGTTTCATTATAACACAACGAGAATTGGTACAAATCCTAAGGACTACAGTGATACAACTATGATGGTCTATATTAAATGACTAAGTGTGAATATCGAGTTTATAAAGGAGGGGGACTCCTAAGTTTTTTAGCCTAAAGGATCACCCCTCGCAACATAAATAATACTTCGCAACTCCTTTTAGATAGGAGTTACTCATATTATTCAGCAAGCATAGACTATTATCTCCTGCTACACGAGTACTATGTTTAAGTTGTTTACCTAAAGGCACTCTAATTCAATTCTAAATTGTATCCTATGCGTGCACTACCCGTCCCATACCTATGGTCTAGGAGGCTTTGGACCTACTATGAGGTGGTTCTAGTCTCAACTTAAGTTTCTCAAAAATGAGAAAACTAGGCGACAATCAAAACAGATAGGACTTCACATCAAGACAATTAATAGCCCAAGTTAGCCTCCACACATAGACAACAAATATACGCGGCAGAATGAGCAGTAGATGATTTTAGAATTAAGACTTAGAGATGGTTTCTAGGTGATTCTGAATTCCAACATCGTATATGCAACGTTATTATTCTAAATGGTTTAGGCGAGGAGGTAGTAAACTGTTTGTAAACTCATAATTATTAGCGTTGATTTTATAAATGTGCATCTTAGGCAGGTGACATTGTCCTATAGGGATGATTTCTAATAGTTGCATGATTAAACAGTGAAACGGATTTCATTATTGACAATATTGATCTCATAAATAATTTTTTAAGCGAGTGACAACATCCTATAGGCAGGATTTCTAACAATTGATAATCAGACTTGATTTTTATAACACTTTATTCCTATAGGCATGTCATCTAGGCGGGGAAATGTAATGAAAATAATAGAAGTATTTGATTAAAAGATTAGTGTCCTATAGTCATGATATCTAAATGGGCAGTACACTAATAGAAGCAATCGACCAGCTGATTATTTGAAGTCTTATAGGCATGGTATCTAAGTTAACAAAAGCTCATATGTTATACATCCTACAAGCATGTTGTCTAAACGCACAGTAGTAACATAGAAGCGAGTATGGAAAATACTTAGAGTAACTTGTTGGAACAAAGTACATGTGAGCTGTGCATGATTTCTATTGATGTGCAAAAATAAAGCAAGTTATACAAAATAGCACATAAAGCACGTGACCCTATAGGCATGTTTTCTATCCTTTCATGAAAATATTAGGATACCCCAGTCCCCTTTCATTAATCTCCCCGTTATTCGTTATTGCAAATTATTTGAGGCCCAAATGACAAAGTATAAACCTAAATATGACTAGTTACAGAATGAAACAACTACAAGCCCAGTAGAACAATTACAGGCCCAATGCAGAACAACCCAGGGATGTCCCCAGGCCTTCAATGGTCTTAATCTTCGGACAACAACAAACTCATACACTGCTTACCATAGCAACCTGTGTTCCATGCTTATACCCAACATGTATGACCCAACACTAGGCCTAACGAATAACCTTACTTACCCAAACCATGCAAAAAATCAGTCATACATGTGACAGAATGCTCATAGAATTAACCAAACAACTTTAACACTTAGTTCTTATAATTGTGGCTAACAACAGCTCTAGCCAAGAGATATACACAGAATCAGGCTATGAAAGGCACTCAAGGCTCATACAAGGCAGGTTTATGCCTTTAATTCTAGAAACAAAGTTTAAGAATGACGTGGTCGACTACCATAAGATAGTAAACCATTCTAAAGAGTTTAAAAAATGAAGCATAATTCAGAATCAACCTAGGGAACCTTAGATGAAGGTCTAGCAGATTTACGCAAGAAGCAAACAAAGCAAAGCCTTCACATGAAAGTATTCATCATGAAAATCCAAAGGAACAACGTAACAGAGCAAGCTCATGATCAGGAAATTGCTTAATTGAACAGGGAAAACCCTAGCATGCTAAACATTAATCATAATATAAGAGACATGTCAATTTTCAGAAGCAAGATAAGCTAGTATTGAATCTGATAATAGTTGGCCATACATGAGAGGAGAGACTAGTTATGAGGTTTACCCTAAGGTCTCAAACAGTACTTAAGATAATAGGATTTCATAAGTTCAAGCATACATTAGAACTTAAATGGCATGGAAGCAGTATTTAGGAAATTAGTACAACATCAGGGACTTAGCAGGTTGGACAAGAATGACTTAACCAAGTCTGAAACACATGCATCGATTTATCACAAAGATACAAGACAAGGCAGGGAACATGCATTAGTTTACAAGTAGCAGGGAAAGCAAGTTTGGGCTAGTAACATGATCAGGAATTAACTCTAGAGAAATATTAAGTTGCACATGAATGACTCAACAAGAATTAGAACAGGTTATGGGCATGAATCGACTTGTCACAAGAGTAAATAACAAAGTGAGAAGCTAAACTTAGAATAAGCAACAATAATAAGCATTCAAACATACACATTAGAGCAAACAAGCTTATGAAAATAAATCAAGGCAACAAATAGGCGAATTCGAATACTAAAAGGCATAGTGCCTCAAGAAGAGCTTTAGAGCATACAATAGCATGTTGATTCATAAAAATCTCAGAGACATAGATATGAAAAACAGGAACTCAAACGAAAAGAGAATGAAATTGCAAAGGTCATAGGTACGTACCAGTTACAGAATAATGAACAAGTAAACGCGAGGAATAATTTCAACAATACTCCAATGTCAATAGCAAAATCAACAGTATAACCTAGGAATCTCAGTGCGTCAAAGTTGCCAAGGGTTTCGAATGAACCCCGGGCAGTGCTCACACTGAGAAAGGTTCGATAATCGAATTTTGGTGGCCTTGGCTTTTAGCCGGCCAAGAAATTGAGCCTCAAAGTAGTATAAGATGAGTAGGAATAAGAGAGTAGTAGTAATTTTTCAGTGATGTAGGTCCGTCCAAAGGGGAAATTGGGAAGGGGTTATATAGTGGTAGAAATAGAACAAAGAAAACATGGAAATATTAATCAAACACAAATAAGGAAAGAAAATATCACATGCAATCGATAATGAAAGGGGTAAAGGAAAAATTGAAATTTTAAACCCTAGTTCGACGGATGCATATAGATGAAAATCCGTCAAGATCTTGAGGGTCTAGAGATGATTGTGCTTGATTTAGGATCGTAATACTTTCCAAATATAGGCAAGTATTATGTGATACCAAAACCGTGTAAATAACGAAGAGATCGAGCATATATGGAAGGAAAATCATGGAGATATTCCATATTAAAATTGGAGTCGGGGAGGATAGAGGAGGCGACTATTAGGGTTTGAGAGGGGAAGAGAGTATAGAGGGTTCAAAGGCGGACGTCTTAGAAGAATGGGGCTAGGGTTTGGGGTGACGTTAATTAAAAGGAGAGGGGTGATTGTGGGTCGTTGATTTTGAGAGATCAACGGCTAGGATTAGAAGAAAAATAGAGCGGGTCGTTTTAATGGGTCCCAACCGGGTTTGGGCGAGGGGTCATTTGGTTTGGGCCAAAGGAGGTTGGGCTTAGAGGTTTTGGACATTTGGGCCATTAAATTGGTCTAGAATTGACTCCAAATTAGGCTATAAATTAAATACACGAAAAAATAAAAAAAAATTATAAAAAATAATTAACAAATAATAAAAATATTGCTTGTGTATTAAGATACTTGAAAATAATAATTTAATATAAAAATTCTATTTGGGCACTAATAATGTAATAAAATGTAATTATGCACATCATATAGGCTATTATTGTAAAATTGTATAAATAACTTAAAATTACAAATATACTAATATGAAAATGGGGTAAAATATTATGAAACATATATATATAGATGCAAATAATAAATTTGGATGTCTAAGTCATCACCAAATAATTTTAAAGGGTAATTAATAAATATTTAAACAATTTAAATGCAAGAAAAATTAAGTTTAAAGCTTTAAAAATTATAGTAAATACTTGCATAATCTTTTAAATTAAATAATGATGCAAAAAGTTATTTTGAAAGAATATATATACTATTTGAAAAAATATGAGGACAAAATTGAGTATCAACACGGGGACCTTTGAAAAGCAACCCCCGATTTTCTTGATTGTTACTCCACCCACCTTGATTGTTGCCTCCCCAATTGCCTTTGTTATTGGTGTTATGCGAATTCCCTTTATTATTGCTTCCACTCCAATTTTCTTGATTTTTGTTGTTATTCCAATTGCTTTGATTGTTTCCACCACTCCAATTTCCTTGGTTGTGAGAATTCCAATTGCTTGATTATTTTGAGGTCTCCATTGTTGTTGACTTGGGCCTTGGAAGTTGTTCCTTTTCCCGTGAAAGTTGTTCACATATTGGACCTCTTCTTCTTGGTCATTATAAGAATCATCTCGATCAAATCCACTATCATCTTGCACAAAAGTGTCCACTCTTTGTTGCACTTGTGAACTTCTTGTTCTTCGCTTGTTCACCATCATACTTACTCCCTCCATTGCATTGAATTGCCTCAGGTTTTGCATTTGTTGATGTTGAGCCGTTGCCAATTAGTTCGTGGTGGTTTTCAACTCGGCTATGGCTTGTCCATGGTCATGCAACTCTTTGTGAAGAGAATCACATTGGGATCACCTTGTGGAACATTGGCTCGAGATTTCCACGCCGATGAAGTATCTGCCATCTCATCCAAAATATCACACGCATTCGCATAAGGCGTTGTCATGACATTCTCACCGGCAAGTTGATTCGCTACAATTGGTTTGTTGTATTGATCCCCCGATAGAAATTTTGTTGAATCATGTTCTTGGTCATATCGTTGTTGGATCACTCTTTCACCATTGTTCTATACCCTTCCCATATCTCGTGTAGTGTTTCATTGGGCTCTTGCTTTAATGCTAGAATTTCATCCCGAAGAATAGCCATGTGCCCCAGAGAGAAGTACTTAGAAATAAATTTCTCCGCTAATTCATCCCAAGTATGAATGGAATGATTTGGTAAACATTCCAACCAATCTAAAGCTTTCCCCCGTAGAGAGAAGGGAAAAAGCCTTAACCTCAAAGCATCCTCGGAGACATTTATTTATTTACTCCCCCAACACGTATCTACGAACCCCTTCAAGTGCTTATATGCATTTTGACCCGGTGCACCACCTCGTTGCTCGAGAAAAGAGGTCATCATGTTGGTTATTTGAAAGTTGCCTGCCCTAGTACGGGAAGGAACTATTGCACTTGTATACCCTTCATTCGGCAACACCCGGTGTGGAACGGCTCGTGGTGGAGGCGGGGGGTTAGCGGTTACATTGTCTTGAGGCACTCGGCCTCGTCTATTGTCTTTGAGGTTCAAGAGGGGCCTCATCCATTTGATTATCCTCAATGTCCATATCCCCAAAAACTATGTTTCTGAGCTCGTCATTTGCCATGATTGCACCTACAATAACTTAAAACGTTAGTAACAAGGAAGGAAAAGAAGATATCCCAAAAACAAACCTAAATATATAGCTAACACCGTTTTTAGCTCCCTGGCAACGACGCCAAAAATTGATCTCGTCCAATTTCACAACTCAATTCAAGGGTATGAAACGGTCGATTGTAATAATAGTACCCAACAAAAGTTGGGGTCGAATTCCGCAGGGAGATATATATTGGAGTTAGGAGTATATATTGTAGTGTGTGAGTTTGACTATCTCCATTTACACTACCACAAATTGGGGTTGTTTCTATGTCTAATTTAAATCTAAGATTGCAAGTTGATAAATAAAACTAGAAATTATTTTTGTTGTTTTTCAAGTTTTGTAAAAAAGCCTAGGGCTATGACCATCACCTAGGTGTTTGCCTAATGTGATATAATCCTTAATGGTTCTTTTATTGATTGGGGTGTATTATAGCTATCAACATTCAATTACTCACTTAATACCTCTCGGTCACTGAGTTATTTTGCCCAATTTGGCTTTCTAAAGTCCAAATGGGTATTGCACAAAACGGTTAATGAAAGCTCAAGTCGAGTGATTACTATCTCTAGGCTGAACCCTTTAACTGGGGTTATCAATCTCTCGATTAACCCAATTTCTTGTTAGCCAAGTTTTCCTAAACTAAGTCTCTCTTTCTCAAGTAGAGACCAAGTAAATTAGGTATGAACTAATGTTTATAACCATTAATTCCACAAATTAAAACATAAACAAGGCTAAATAATAAACACCCAACCATAAACAAGTATTAAATTAAATACCCATAAGGTGTAACACTAGGGTTGGGTCACAACCTTAGTAAAAATCTAGCTACTCATTCTTGAAATAGAAGAAATAGAAGAAGAAAAGCTAATTAAACTCATATTTCAAAATTAAAATGATAAAATCTATTGTAAAATATCCTAAAATATAAAAAATACTAAAAGAAGTAAAGAGAAACATCTACTGTAGCAGCTGATTTTAAAAGTTGACCTAAAATTGTGAAACTCGTCTATTTATACAGTGCTGGAAATTTCGGACAAAAATCCCTTCGGGAGGTTCTGCGGCCGCACAATTCCATGTGCGGTCTGCAGATTTCTTTAACTTGTAGGAACTGGAGGTCTGCGACCGCATAATTCTGATCTGCGTCCGCAAGGTATTCTTTCTACAGTCCGTACTTTTACATATGCTGCCACAACTAGGTCTTCTGCGGTCCGCACTTTTACACTTGCGGCCACACGACGCTTCTTTTGCGGCCGCACAATTGATGTGCGGTCCACACTTCTGAGGGAGTTGGAATACACATTCTCTAAACTTTTTCTCCTAGCCATCTTTTGCGGCCGCACAATTCATGTTCGGACCGCACTTTGCACAAAGACCTGCAGCTTTTCCTTCATCATCTGCGACCGCAGATGATATTCTGCGGTCCGCACTTGTGAGCTTCTGTGCCTTTTATGGCCTTGAGTTTAGGTTACTCCTTTTTGAGTTGGATTTCATCTCGGGAGTCCATGTTTCAATATTCCTGGAATTTAGCACATTTCATCAGTTTTCTGGAATACAATTAAACGCTTTTGGACTAAAACAAAAGCTAAAAGGCGCTAATAAGTAGTCAAAATCCCCACTTATTAAGTGCCCGTATGAATTAGTAAATAACTTAGTTCTTTACCGTGTTCCTTAAACGTGAAGTAAAATAAGCAGTAACGTAAAGACAACGATTATTACGTGGAAAATCACCCGGCTCAAAAGGTGCAAAAACCACGACCTACTTCGTAGGATTTTTAATTTCAACTCCACTAGAACAATGAGCCAAAATATATCAATTACAAGACTGTAATTCAATATTCTCCAGTACTCCTACTACAACTCTTTGATACACAAGTTACTCTAACTTGTAAAGAAAACACTCACTTTAACTCACTAATTGTTTGTGACACTTTCATTACAACTCGATTTCCTAAAACACATTCACTAGACTGACTCAAGAAGAACACAACTTTGGTACTCGACTAGAGTGTAACAATGTAGTCATTCAGTTGATGTGTAAAAGGATTGTTTCAGAAGTCCAAAGTAGATAGTATCTAAACGGCTGGAATTTAAGATCTTCTAGGAATCCTATGCATAGTCAGCTTCTCGTTTGATAAGACTCCTACTGTTCCAAGGACTCTACAAGTTTTGGGACACTTGTCTCTTACTGATTTATCCATATCTTCTTGTGCAACAATCCTTATCCCATGTAGCAGCCTTCTTCCACCAAACTCGGACCTGAGTAACTTTGAGATAAAGTTATTGTCTTGCGCAGTACGGTCAATCATCAACCTAAGGAGCTGGTCCTTTATCCCTGAGGAGCTAGTTCTTAGAATAGTTAAGCAGTTAATATAGTATTTTGTATTAGTAAATTGTATATGCCAATATAAATATGATACAATAAGCATGATACAAATTTGGGAAAGGAAGAAGAAGAAGAAGAAAAAATGGGTAAGATTGGAATCTAATATAGTATTTTGTATATAAATGGTAAATTGTATATGCCAATGTAATTAAGCGATAACTTATTTAAGAGGGGTACATAAGTTTATAATGTGGTATAGATAGGTAAAAATTCCTTAAATCAAACAAGAGAAAGCTGATCACTTGTTATCAAGAACAAAAACGTTTTCTTCTGGATGCCAAACAAGCTTTGAAACATTGTTGTCTCGTGTTCCTGTTGTGTTATAGCATGCATGTACTTACGATACATGGCAAAGTCCAACTCATTTCCTGCCCCCATCACTTCTAACCCAAAGAAATATAAAAAAGCAAGGGCAAAAAAAAAAAAAAAAAAAAAAAGGTGCTGCTAACATTTTATTTTATTGTAAATATTGAGAAACTAGCAGACTACAACTTTTGAGAAAATTTTAATGTATAAATGAAAGTAGCAGGCTACAGTGCAATATATAGGCATTTAGACCTAGCCAGCAATTTTTATGTGATGTTCGTGGATTAACTCTTGAAACATGTAAGAATGAGAAGTTAGTGGGATAGGAAATATGCAACCTGTCATTTTAAAGCATGAGTGAGTGAGGAACAGAGCTTAAATAGTTGTGCCCTTATCCTCCAGCATATAAATTTTTGTTTAGGCAATAGAATGTATCACATTGAGTCCAATATCTAGGTGCTGAGTCCAAGAAAAGAGTAAATAGCTCCAATTTGTAAATAGTTTCTGAGCACATTATTCTTTCTCACTTTAATTTGGTAGATATTTATATTGAAATTTATGATCCTAATTCTTGGTTTCAGATTCAATTCCTCAAATATCTCAATTCTGAATTTGTTGTTTCCGTTAATGGTCTTTAATTATGGACGGCTGTCTCTCTCTAACTCATTTAGATCTAGTTTCTCCCACAAAAGGCCGATCTCCTAAGGCTAAGGGTGACCATACATTATTAGAGATCTACCTCTTTTTAACCCTAAAAATAAGTCATTTCTTGAATCTAAGTGACTGAAAATTAGACTAATCACAAAGAAGAACAAACTTTACAACATTATTGCCATTTATAAAAAAATAAAATAAAATAAAATAATGGCTGAGGCTGACGATCCACAAGATATAGCTGATCGAGAACGAATCTTCAAGCGATTTGATGCAAATGGTGATGGGCAAATATCTGCTACAGAACTTGGGGAGACGTTGCAGGCCTTGGGCTCTGTTACGCCTGCAGAAGTTAAGTATATGATGGATGAAATTGACACTGATAAAGATGGTTTCATTTCCTTTCAAGAGTTCACAGAATTTGCCCGAGCCAACAGCGGCTTGATTAGGGATGTTGCTAAAATTTTCTAGCTATCCACTTTCAATATCTTTCACAATTTTGATATGGATTTTAACTTATATACAAGGATATTGTAAAGAATTCTTATATGGTTATGTATTTTACATGTTATTTTTCTTATTATTAATCTCACTTAATGAGCGATTATTCCGATAGTGTTAACATCGATATCTGTCCATCTCAAAATTTCTTTCTCTTTTCTTGTTGAAGAAACCGTTTATGTTAGTTAAACTGTAACATCCGTTTTGCTTACATCATATTGAGATTGACTGTATGTATTTTTTTCATTTTAATTTGTGTGGTTTACAACAAAATTTGTTGTTCTTGTTCATCTTCTTTCCCTCCTAATGTGACAACGTGGGTCAACAAGGTTC
>ML547643.1:281458-297936 GCA_005239535.1 Nicotiana rustica | reverse complement strand
TTTTTTTTTTTTTTTTTTTTTTGGTTGTCGCATGTGAGAGTTGAGCTGTCTCGGTTTCCCCCATGCCAAATTATTGCAAGTTGACCTTGATTTTGATCGTTGTGCATGGCATAGTGTTTGTACTTTCTGAACCATCTCTTTCTTAATTACCTAACCTGAATTGGATCGATCAACTTCTGTCCTTGTATTAATAATAACAATAAAGAAATAGTATGTAATCGTGCGTGAATAGAGAATTGGCATGAGGGAATATGTTATGGAAATGGACAAGAAATTTTTTATTTTTTCTTCATTTTTTCCCCCCGAAATACAAATATAAAATTTAGACGTGAATTCCGAATTGAAAAAGTGTGTTCTAACATGCATGTCTAACTCTAAAGTTCAAATAAGTTTAAAGTTCAAGATAATGTGATATGAGATGAGAAAAAGAGCTTGTTTGAATTGAATTATGGATTGATAATTGGAAGCAGATAAAAAAAGAAGAAAGAATATGAAAGGAAAATGATAAAAACTGCCCACCTATGTACTCTTATATTAACCAAGTAGTAATACAAAATTACTTATCTAAAGTTGGCTGATTATATATAGCTAAAATATATGGCTCTTGGAATGTTCAAGGAAAGACTAACTTGCAAATTGCAATGAAGAAAACAATGTAGCAACTTTCTTATCTAATCTTGAAAAACAGAAACTGCCTTAGTTTTTCCTTAGAGTTGGGGACAAGAAATCAGTATGTATAAACACAGAATTTCATCGATCAGGCTGACTCTTTTATCTACAAAGTTAACGAGCTTATCAGTTGTCACACTATGATTCTCCTCCCTTTCAAGTTGAATGGGGCAATGGCAAACAAGATAAAAACTTCACATTCAACTTTTTGTCTCAACGAAAATAAAGGTCATCGTCCTCAAAATCTGCAACTCCTAGCATCGCCAAGGCTAAATGACTCTTCATTTCGTTTCTAGTCTGCTGCAATTGGGGGTCAATCACATAGCTGTTGCTTGGTAAAATGGTCTTCTTCTTTGTTAAGGAATCAGGCTCTCTGCCTCTCAATATGTCGATGATCTCATCAATATCGGGCCTTCGAGATTCTTCACTGTGCATACATGCAGTTGCTGCTTGAACCATCCGAGATATTTGGTGTACATTCTTTCGAGGGAATTTAAGTCTTGGATCAAGAAGCTTTTCAAGAACATCTTGCTGCAATAGTGGCTTTGCCTGAATAAGAGAAACATGAAAACATAAAGATCTGCACAGAGAGCTAGTAGCTAGTAATGCCTTAAATGCCAAGTCTTTCCAAGTTTTGGTACAAAAACTTTAGTGTCAGTGAGTTGAATACAACACCTTCGAGATGCAGATCACTCGTGCAAGAACAGCTAAATGAAAGTAATTAAGTGAAAAAACCATCTACGGATCACATGCTGTTTCAAAACATTTCCTACCACTGAAATTTAGGATCAGCAATTTTGGGAGAAACATAGTTTGGACAAATTCATACCACATGAGTAGTTGCCAATGACATTAGTGTATGACTTTATAATGTGACAGACTGACTTAGACATCAAAATAAGACAAAATTGAAGAGAGAGATTAGGGAAATGTTTAGGCAACCACCTACCCACAAAACCAAGTTTTCTTCTCCTGGCCCTCTTTTCGCTTCAATTGGCTTCCGTCCCGTTAATAGCTCCAACAGGACAACTCCAAAAGCATAAACATCGGTTTTATCAGACACTTTACCGTGCTGAAAATACTCTGGGGCTAAGTACCTGCGAATGTAGTTTCAAAAACCTGTTAAAAATGGAGGAAATATTTGTACTGTTAAGCTACATCAGGATGTCATTATTATGCTAAAGAGTTTTCCTGGTGGAACTCTTACCCAAATGTTCCTTTTACAGTTTTACAAAGGAAATGTACCGAAGGTGCAGGAGTCCATGTAGCTAAGCCAAAGTCACACAACTGCATAGACCAAGCAACAATTAAATTACAGCACAATCGACGAGAAAAAGCTGCTGTTGGCTAGCACGCAATAGTGTGGTTCTCTTAGGAGACCGGACTTCAAATCCCAATAGAGATAAAAAGAATCATAAGTAACTTATTCATATTTGTCTAAGCCTTGGTAGACAGAGTTACCCAAGGTAGTAGTTTTCTGATGGAATAGTCGAGGATACACAAGCTGGCCCGGGCACCACCACCCTTATGAAAAGAATTAATATAGGATAGTATATCCATCAAAATATTGACAATTACCTAAATGAGCTTTCTAAATGAAATTTCATTACCTTGGGAGTTATCTTTGATGAAAGAAGAATGTTTGAGGGCTTGATGTCTCTGTGAACAACACATCTCTCAGTCCCATTATGCAAATACCCAATTGACTCTGCAATTCCTACAGCCACCTTATACCTAGCAGACCATGTAAGTGCTGGACCACCTTTAACTCCCCTCTTCTTCCCTGTAAATGAATAGATTTAAGTCTCACTGAAATACTGTAAAGTCAAACTAAAAATCATCCCACAAAAGAAGAAAAGGAAAGCAAAGACTATTTACCATGCAAATACCGCTCTAAACTTCCACCAGATACATACTTGTACACCAAAAATAAACCCTCCTCTGGATCAATGCAAAAACCCACAAGAGGAACAATGTATTGATTATGAAGAGAACTAGCAATCATCAATTCCCTACAAAATGCCTTTGGAGACTCCTTGTCCTCCATATCTAACCTCTTAATTGCCACGGTTGTCCTCAAAAATCCCACTCTTCCTCTGAATACATAGCTCAATGCTCCTCTTCCCAAAACTCTTCCTACCCAATTCAAGAAACATAAATCAAAACACATCAAAGAAAATAAAATCCTAGAAACTGAAACCCATTTCAAGAAACATAAATCGAAATACATGTAAAGATAAAGGCCAAGAAGATAGCAAAAAAATGCTCGGTGATTTCTTCCCATGCTTTGATGGACATAGTAGCCGATTAGGTATGCTGGTGGGAGGTAGCAAGCAAAATAGTCGAGGTACGTGCACACTGGCACCACCGTCGTGTAAAATTAAAAAAAAAGGAGAACGGGCAAGAAATTGAACATACCTTTAGAAAAATTTCTAGTAGCAGAAGCAATCTCATTAAAGCTGAACCTAATCAAGGAGTGAACCACAGGAGAAATATTCCTCTCTAAAGATTCAACTTTCCTAAATTTCAGCTCTTGATCAGATTTATTAAGATCAGTAAACCCATTATCCAAATTCACCATTAACACAGTAGTAGTAGCAGAAGAAGAAGAACAGCTATTTTCCAACTTCATTGATTCATCAAGCTCAACTTGAGTACATAAATTGAACCTAAAAGAAGAGTGAACAGAATGTGGGTCCGCATTAATCAACTCTGGACCACCACACCCTCCAGCCTCTGCAAGTAACCAAGCTTTGTTATGCTCCAAATTTTTGCCATTTTCATTATCTTTATTTTTGCACTGATTCTTGATTGCAGAATTTCGACGTCTACGAGGTGGGATAATACAGGCTAATCCGAAATCCCAAATCATTTTGTAGATTAAAGATTTAATCTTTAGCTCGTAGTGATTAGTTTTAATGGCTAAATTTTGAGTCTTTGAGGAGTGTGGGTTGTGAAAACGCTCCTCCAAAGAGTCAGTACAACTACTTGGGGAATACCCCATTTTTGGTGAAGTGGAAGTGGATCTCAAAAAGCTACACGGAAACCTAGAACCAACAGAACGAAAGAATAAAGAAAAGGTGTAGAGAGAGAGAGGGAACAACTTTGCTTCAAGAGGAGGAGAGAATTAATCCCTGGATAGAGAAAGACAGAGAGTCTTGTCTTGGACACTGAGAGGGAATTTATAATTAAAATGATTCAAATATTTAATTTAATTTGTTATACGTAATTTATAGACAGTCATTTCAAATTAACACTAATAGTATAGAAAAATTAAACTCCGAAAAGATTATGGAAAAGAAAAGTATATTTGTAGAGAGACACCCAAGGTTTGAAATGATTTAGTTATGATATATGAGTGTAACTGATACACATTGATGTCTAAGTTATTTAAACTATCAAATGTAAAAGTTAATTATCAATAACTTTACATTGTAAATTCACAATTATTAATTGGTAATCGACGATACGTGATAATTAACCTAATATAATATGTAAAAGTTATTTGATCATGCATATGAATTGACCTCTATGTACAGATTTTAAAAAAAATAAATAAAATTTATGGTTGAATCATGAAGTTCTACACGTGGTTCAAACAAAAGTGAGATGATACCATGTCATAAGACAAATCCAAACAAAAAAGACTAATTTAATTGTATAGTTAGATGTTAATGGCATTATACGAATAAACAAAAAATGTTTTAAATAGTGAGAGATAGAGGAGGTGAAGACTCTTGGAGCCCGTTTGGGTTAGTTGATTTAAAATAGTTCATAAGTATAAGTACAAAAAATATTTTTAAGTGTTAAAATTGATTTTAAAGATAAATGACCTCATAACCACTTAAACTTATACCCATTTGTTATCCCAATAGGTAAACTTAAAACTTTTTCATTTAAACACTTCAACTTAACTAATCATTATAAATAAACACACACGACCATGAGTGTTGTTCAATCACTACTAACATGGATAAAATTTAACATTTTCTATATCCATATCTTTCACATATTATTTTCTTAACATTTGTAAATTATGGGTCTCACTTTTTTTTTTTTTTTTGAATAATTATTTTCTTAAAGGGTGTGTACCCCTTCTTTTTACTTTTAGAGCTCGCAAAATTTTTTTTCGGCGGCTATCATTTTTCTCTCAATCCACTACCTTCTATATTTAATCATCTTCTCACCAACAAAGCAAGAACCATTAAAAAGAAAAATATTTAGATCTGACTTTCACCAAACGTTGCTTCGAATGGGGAAATTAATATTAGTTTGATCTTATTTACCAACAATTTAATTTATTTGAACTTTGATTTGAAGATCTAGTTGCAAGATTGCTGGCCAAATAACATAACCTTTTTCTTCATAAAATAACTTGTCTCTACAATTCTCCATGATGTGCACAAGTAAGAGATGAGATTGAGGTAAAGAGGTGAAAAATGGCTAAATTGATCTTATCTACTTGTCCATCAACATCCAATTTTTAAAATAGTTTTATTAACATCTCCACCTCTAGCGATGGTCCACCCATTGCAGTTATTCCTTCGCCTCTCGTAGTGATTTTTCTATTATGGTGAATGAATGATCTTTGATTTCGCTAGGTACTGCAATGGTTAAAGGCACTTGTGGTGAAATGAAGATGATAAAAATGGTGGAGCAATGGTAAAAAGTGAAATTGGGATGGAAAGAAAGAAAGGGTAGGGGAGGCCCAGGGTAGGAAGCAGGAGGAAGAAAATGGGTTGGGTTTCTTTTCTCTTTTTTTTTTTTTTTTTTTTTTTTTTTTTTTTTTTTTTTTTTTTTTTTTTTTCTGATTTATGATTTTTTCCATGCTCCTTTTCAGCGTGAGCATCACGCACTATTGCCCATCAGTTACTTTATTTTCACATAAGCATGGTCAACAGTTAGAGGTGTATATCTACATGTATTTTATGGAGTAGAATTGTTTAAATGAGAAAGTTCAAAGTTCATCTACCATGTTGACAAACGGGTACAAGTTTAAGTTGGAGGTCATTTGGCCTTTTATAAATTATCGTGTTTGAATAAAAGTGTTGAAATTGATAATAAACAATTAAAGTATTTAATAAAAATATGATGATAATCATTTGTTTCTTGTTAAATGATTTCCCTTAAATTTATGTATATCACATTAACAAGGAGAGGGGATCCTTTTAGAAAATCTATTTTAGGGATTACATAGAAAAATTAGGGATAAAATAATAAAATGATTGGTTAAACTAGAAAAAAAGTTATAAGTTTGACTATAACTTATTGCTTATGACTTATTTTCACTTATAAATACTTACGCTTATAAACACTTTTGATGTTTGCCAAACATGTAGATAAGTTAAAAAGCACTTATAAGCTAGTTTAGTCATCTTACAAGCTTATCCGAACACCCTCTTCCTCTTTAGGCTAAATAATACGATCTAAAGCCATAAGAGCAAGATTCCTTCGTAATGGAGCTTAGGGTAGGAGGAACTTTTCTCTTAAGACAAAAAGAGGGATGTTTGGCTTTTGGATATTGAAATGAAATCAATGAAATAAAAGCTTAATTCAAACTTTCAGAGTATGAACAGATTTAATTATTAGCCACTTTCAGAGGGGACAAAGATGGATGGCCAGACGGGCAAGGCGTAACAATATATGAAGCAGAAAAGCAATTAAGTTTGTGCTTTAATATAGAATTTCAAATAATGATTAAGCATGCACTAACTAATTAGGAAAATCAGAAAAGATGATGAATGTAGTTTGGTGGCCTTCTCATTCTCCAACTACCATTCTTTAACAGCTTAGGTGGTATCTTTTTACTTATTCGATCGGCTTTGCCTTGAGACTAGAGTTCTGACCATTCAAATTCTCAATCTAATTAAACAAATATGAGGATGGCTAATGAATCACAACGCATTACAAATTAATTTAGATAATTTAAGAAAATGTTAGGTGTAATCTTAAAATTAAGTTAGGTGTAAGACATGTCGGATTACAAATTAATTGGATAACAATAACCAAAAAGTTTGAGTTATTACAATAGGTTGTACTACTGTCTACCAGTATCTTATTGTGTACGGGAACGTATACCCCGATTCCCCGATGAATGAACGAAGGGAGAGCACGAATCCGCGAGATTGCAATCAAGGTCAGAGACTTTTCGAGTCGAGATTCTCGAAGAATAAACGACATCGACATCGAACATGGTATATTGACGCGCCCCGGGCCGAATACAAGTTCTAAACCTCGGGAGATACAATGAATGGTTATGCACGACGGATAGAAGGCCGTAATACTCGTTCTCAACCGGATATCACGGTGCGAATCTCGCTCGATGTCGATTATGGATCAACAATTACCAGGAAAAGAAGATTTTTACCTTTTTTAAGCTTGTACTAGGACTGAAACTTTCCTACTATACAAAGTGGATGTTTTTCTTTTGTTCAACATATTGTAACACGCAAATCAAAGCAATACAAGTTTATTTTATGCCCTTTAGCAATTGTTAAAACTTTTGTTCATTTGCTCTGTTCTTCATTCACGGTCGGGCTCAAACCATGGGTCCAACCGAGGACGAGGTCATAGGTCAGTCTAAGTTCAGGCTTAGCCATAATATTGCAATTGGTTTGAACGTTTATTTCATCTCTAACTCATTTGTTTGGTATTCTTAATTTTTCGTGTTGAATTAAGCCACATATCCTTAAAATCGCATACAAATTTAATTGATTACCTAATTCTAGGGTAAACACATATCTGAATTAATATGGGCTCGGTATCGTGTTAAAGCCACCTACGAGAAGTATGATTAGGCAGTCTATTAGAATTATGAAATTGACTAAGAATAAGGTCAAGTATGATGCCATGATTGCAGGTCTAGAATTGGCTAAGAGCCTTGGGGCCGAAGTGACCGAAAACAAATGCAACTCTCTCCTCGTGGTAAATCAAGTCAATGGAACGTTCGAAGTAAAAGAAGAACGAATGCGGATGTACTTGGAAAAAATACAGGTAAACTTACACCATTGCAGGGAGTGGACACTGCAGCATGTACCCGAGATCAAATTAGTAAGGCCGATGCACTGGCTAACTTGGGGTCACCGGTCGATTCCGATGAGTTCAGCTTGGGAGCAGTGGTGAAACTAATGAATTTGGTGACAGAAGAAGGTCACGCCAAAGTGAACTCGATGAGTTTAACTTGTGATTGGACAAACAAATATATAGACTACTTGAAGAGAGGAAAATTTCCTTCGGATGCCAAAGAATTGAGAGCCCTGCGCACCAAAGCTGCCAGATTTAGCTTTGTCGAAGGGGAATTTTTCAGGAGGTCTTTCTTCGGCCCACTAGCCAGATGCTTGGGATCGGAAGAGACTGAATACGCCATGAGAGAAGTCCACGAGGGTACTTGATGGAACATTTTGGGGGCAGAATCCTTGGTTCGGAAGCTAATCAGAGCCGGCTACTACTGGACCGAAATGAAGAAAAATGCGAAAGACTTCGTACAAAAATGCGATGAGTGCCAAAGACACGCCCCGATGATCCATCAACCTGGAGAAATGCTCCATTTATTCCCGTCTTTGTGGCCATTTATGAAGTGGGGAATGAACATCGTCGGTCCCTAGCCATGGTGACCCGGTAAAGCTCAATTCATACTATTCATGACCGATTATTTTTTCAAATGGGCCGAGGCTCAAGGGTTCGAGAAGGTCCAAGAGAAAGAAGTAATTGATTCATCTGTGATCACATAATATGTCAATTTGGAATACCAACCGAGATCGTTTACGATAATGGGAAACAATTCGCTAGTAGCAAGGTAAGTATGTTTTTCGAAGATCAAAAGATCATGAAGATACTATCAACTCCTAATCACCCTAGTGGCAAGGGGAAAGAGGAATCAACGAACAAAACTATACTCCAAAACCTGAAAAAGAGGTTGACTGGTTCGAAAGGAAAATGGAAGGAAATCTTGCCCGAAGTCCTATGGGCATACCGTACGACTTCAAAATCAAGCACCGCGGCCACCCCATTTTCTCTTCTCCATCGAGTTGAAGCCTTAATATCAGTCGAGGTGGGGAACCAAGCCTCAGTTCCAGTATTCTACCGAAGAGTCAAACGACGAGGCCATGATCTTGAGCCTGGAACTGTTAGGCGAAAGCCAGGAGGCCGCCGTGGTCCGGTTGGCCGCCTGGAAGAAGCAAGTAGGAAGGTACTACAACTGAAGAGCTAACCTCCGGCACTTTCAAGTTGGTGACTTGGTATTGAGAAAGGTAACATTACACACCAGGAACCCAATCGAAGGGAAACTGGGCCCAAATTGGGAAGGACCGTATCGAGTTATTGGAATAACAGGCAAAGGCTTGTATAAACTCGAAGTGGGAAACGGTGTACCACTGCCAAACAACTGGAACATGACACACTTAAAGTGGTACTACTGCTAAGGTACGAACTTAATTCCTTTAAATTTTGTTATATTACGGACTAACGTATGTAGGTACTCTGCCAAAAGAGGATATGACTATTAGGTCTGAAAGCACGTGTTACACTCTTTTTCCCTTGAATCGGTTTTGTCCCGAAGTGGATTTTTCGGCAAGGTTTTTAACGAGGAAGTATTAAAATGTGCTACCTTAGATTTGAAGACCGCCTTTAAACCGGAATCGACGATCGTTTACATCAGATTAACGGTATTCGAGCCCAAGTTCGGCCTCAAATACTAGGGGCTATTACCCCTCGATTGAGGTCTTTAGCAAGGGAATAGAAAATTTTATGTGTAAAAATCTAAGGCTTGGTAGTTAGGATTCATCGTAAGGGTCAAACAATCATATGAACAGTGCCCACATAGTCCACTCTAGCCACGACACAAGGTTTATGCGCTTCCGATCATGTACTTTTCATATTAAGCAGTGAAAGAAATTTCTATTTCCCTTATTCTTTATTGCTATGCATTTTACTTTCTTTATCCCAGATCCTAAAGCCCCTACTCAGGGACTGTCGATGGATAAAAATTCGGACGACCCAGGTTGCCGAATCCTGGAGGCACGAAGCCTATTAGGCAGTACCCGAATATGAAATGCTACGGCTACCCTAAAAACGGCTCGGATACGATCGAAGTTTGTACTCAGAGAGTAAGGCCCTTACGAAAATCGAAACCTATTAAATGGTTACCCTCGGTAAAAACATCGTCTAAGACACTTAAGCATCTTAAAGGCCTTCGGTTTTTTCGAAGATTCGAAGCCACAAGTAATCCAAAGTTGCATCGAAGTCGGGCCTCATTCAGACCTCCAAAAAATGGATACTCTAGACAACATATGATTTTATGCTAAAACATTAAAAGCAATACGCAAATAGAAAATTGCAAGTAGATGCTGGAAACGTAAATACACAGTATTGCCGAAAAAGGAAATTTTTATATATTCGAGAAAATATTTACACAGCATGACAAAGCGACCTCAAAATAAACAAAAAAAAAGCATACAGTGAAAATCTAAAAAGAACTAAGGCATTTACTCCTAGTCTTCATCGGGGCTCGATTCGTCACCAGAGCCATTGGAGCCCTCAAAACCCTAGGAGATTTTAGGACCCTCGGGCTCATAGAGTTCCTTCGCCTCGGCCTCAATCTCTTGGCCTTTTCAATCTCGATCGATAGGTCAAACCCTCATGCATGGATCTCCTCAAGGGTCTCTCTCTGGGATAGTCGCTTTACGTACTCGACCTTCGTATTTAGGCGAGCCTCCACTATCTTCGCATAAACCTTGTACTGGGCTAACATTTCCTCGACATTAGAGGAGTCAATGGCAGTTGCATCCAACATGGACCTCAGTGCGACATATTCTTGGCCGAGGGCATCCCGTTCCTTGACGGTTGAGTTCAATTGTGTTCGGAGTTCATCATCAAGCCAAGACCGCTTGTTGGACTTGTCCTTAGCCACCGGAGTTGGTACTTGACCGATGCCAACTCCGATTTTTTTCAGCCTCTTTCTCCGAAGCCAACAGGTCCATCCGACCCTTCCACGGCTCGGCCGTGGCCTTGACCTCATCCATCTCAGCCCGAAGCTGGTCGATTAGGTCTACCTTCTCCTCGACCTGCAAAGTCTCATTGTTAGACACCACGAGTAGGTGCTTGTTTTTAGACTCAAAAATCCTTACCTTCTCGACCAGGTCGGCATGCTCCTGCTTCACGGATAAGGCTTCCTTATGAGCTTTTTCCATCTCGGCTCAAAGAGTCAGGAGGACCTTGAGGGCCTCGTTTTGTTGTTCATTGAGGGCCTTGTACATGTCCTATTTCTGGACTTGCTCTTTGATCTTGTAATTAAGCTAGATTATCTCCAAGAGGGACCGAAGGAAGCTTTCATGATGAAGAATTGAGGCCTGAAAAGAAACAAAGTTATTAAAACAGGGTCCAGTACTCTATACTTGGTGCTTTTTTTGCTCTTCCGGACCCGGATGGTCACGCTCTTCTTCTTCTTCACCTTGGCATCCCAGGAGCCCCAAGAATTCCTTTTCTTCTTCTTTTTCTCCTCCTTTGCAGCAGCCTGGGCTTCCCCAAAATGGAGGGTATAGCAAGCGAGGATGAATCCTCGTCCTCATCCGACAACCTGAGCTCGGTGGTCTTGGGAAAACTTATGAGAAGGACGAAAACTATCAAAATACAAGACGAGTGTACGAATACAAACATTTGGGAGAGAGACTTACCATGGGAATGGGCCTCCCACCTGCCCCTCGAGAGCTTTCGCTATGCACGCTCGGAGTAGGACATCTGTGAAGATCCCCTCGATCCACTCCTTGAAGCGAGGGGTTGCATTTGAAACCCGGGCCACCGCTGCACAACAATAAATACATTCGATTAGTAAAAGAATTTTAGGGAATGTTAAATACTCGAAAAGGAGAAGACTTACAGGATGTGTTATACGTTTCTAGGAATGGTAGGAATTCAGAGGGGATGAATTTGGTCTTCTCCCAAACGAACCTCCCTTGTCAACGTCGGTCTCGGTCCTTGTCGATGCTCAAGAATGGAGCCTTGCTTTCTTGGCGAATGATTTTGATCAGCTCCCCTCGGAAGATTCGGGGGTGTTATAAGCGAACCAGATTGTAAAGAGTGAACCGGGATTACGATCCTCTAGAAAGAAGGGTGAATCTGCCCGAGGCAAACCTCGTATGCAGATTTGAAGGAGTTAAGGTCAAGTAGATAATTCGAGGGTAGGTCTAAGAGTTCTAGGATCGGCAAGTAGAGAAGTAAAAAAGGATATGAGCTTTTATAAAGGAAAGACAATCAATGCGTGATGTTTCACATTCAAGAAGAGTCCACTTGTGGCTGACACGTGTCCGAAGTTAGAATGACGCAGTTGATGGGACATTTCATTGTCCCGTCATCTCGATTGTATCCTATGACAGAAGGGACCGGGGTTCACTTATGAATTCTATATTTCTGTATCATTTCAATTTTATCGGATATCACCGAAGGTAATGAATCATGTAACTCTCACATCCTAATAAATAGTAGTCTTGAACATGTGTGAACATATTGGATCGTATCAACTATGATATGTTAAGAACATGTAAGAAAGTTTATTGTACAATGTGAACATATGAACTTGCTAAATCATTAGGTTAACTTGATACAAAGTTAAAATATTTTGGTATACCCATTAGGTGGTAGCCTTATCATAGTTGCTATGAGTTGTCGGGTCATAATACACTACTAAAAAAGGGAAAACCGACTACAAAGCTAACTGATATTGTAATGACCCGACCGGTCATTTTGAGAGTAATAGCCCCGATCCCCTATTTACTACCTCCACGTATCTTTTTCTGCTTATGTGACTTGTCGGGAGGTTTGGTTCGTGGTTTCAGAGGGTTTTGGGACACTTAGTCCCTAGAACGGAAGCTTAAGTTTTTGGATTTTGATCGTAGTTGGAACTGTGTGAAAACGACTCCAGGATGGAGTTTCGTCGATCCTATTAGATTCGTTGGGTGATTTTGGACTTAGGAGCGTGACTGAATTGTGGTTTGGAGGTCCGTAGCTAAATTAGGCTTGAAATAGCGAACGTTAAAATTTTTTGGTAAATTTGACTGGTAGTGGAATTTTTGATAAGGTGGTCAGATTTTGACTCCGGAAGTTGGAGTAGGTCTGTAATGTTAATTATGACTTGTGTGCAAAACTTGAGGTCAATCGGACGTGGTTTGATAGGTTTCAGCATCGGCTGTAGAAATTTGAACTTTCAAAGTTCATTAAGTTTGAATTGGAGTGTGATTCGTGTTTTTAGTATTTTTTGATGTGATTTGAGGACTCGACTAAGTTCGTATGGTATTTTAGGACTGGTTGGTATGTTTGGTTGAGTTACCGGGGGCCGCGGGTTGATTTCTAGTGGTTAACGGATCATTTTTGGACTTAGGCTGTTAGTTGATAACTGCTGGTGTGTTTCTTCTGGTTTCCTCTTATGTGTTCGTGAGAGGAGCCTCGCGTTTGCGAAGGGTTTTTGTGAGTGGGGAAGATTTTGTTCTTCGGATTTGCGAAGAAGAGGACTCAAATGCGAAGGTATAGACTGTGTACATCACGAACGTAGGAGAGGTGTCGCGTTCGCGAAGAGATGTTGAGATAGCTGGGGACCCCAAGCCCTTGGTCTACGCGTTCGCCGAGCAGGGGTCGCTTCGTGAAGAGTGGTGTTGGAGAATCTCCGTTTTCCGAAGTTGTGGTCGCGTTCGCGAAGTGTTAAGTTGAGAAGCAGGAAATTTGGTCTACGCGAACGCGAGAGGAAGGTCTCGCGATGAAGGAATATCTGGGCAACAATGTTAAATTTCAAAACAAGTGTTGGAACACATTTTTCATATTTTGAGCTAGAGACCAAGGATTTGGGCGATTGTTGAAGGGATTTTCAAGGAGTTGATTGGGGTAAGTTACTAAGTTGATTGGGGTAAGTTACTCTTACTTGGTTTTAACTAAATTTCATGATTATGCCTTTAATTCCACCACCTAATTTGTGATTTGGGGTAGAAAATTGGGGGAAAAAGAGGAAGACTTCTTGAGTTAGATTTTTGAGGTTTTGAATGAGATTTTGTTATCGGATTTGAGTAAATTTGATATGGTTAGACTTGTGAGTGAATGGGTATTCATATTTTATGACTTTTACCTGATTCCGAGACGTAGCCCCGGAGAAGCTTTTTAGGGCGATTTTCAAATATCTTGTTGAAGTCTTGCTTTCATTAATTAGTATAGTCTATTATAATTGTATTTATTATGTGTAATTGTGTTTGGCTAGATTTTGACCATTCAGAGTCATATAATCAAGGAAAAGGCATTTTTACAGATTGATTTGAGCTTGGTTCGAGGTAAGTAGCTTGTCTAACCTTGTGTGGAGGAAATCCCTTAGGATTTGATACAGTTGGGATATGTGACGGCCATATACACGAGATGACGAGTGTGTACACGAGCTATTTGTCGTAAAACTCAATTTTTACTGAGTAGTAACCTATTTTCATTCTTAATTGAGTTATACCAACATGTGTAGTTATCCTGTTTAGTCTAATATCGCATGTCTACGTGCTTTAAGTGCTTATTTAAACTCTGTGCAGCATGCCTAGTTGATTTCATGCTCTTCTTTGTTCTTTATTAGTCTTAACTGTAGAATTCTTATTGTTAACTGTTGTATTTATCGGTTTGAGCTGTGTGTTTACTTTTGAGACTAGGAGGCAGTTCCTCGGGAATTCTCCTTGCATATTTACTTTTGAGACTACGAGTCAGTATCTCGGGAGTTCTCCCAGCACATTTACTTTAGAGATTAGGAGGCGGCACCTCGGGAGTTCTTCCTGTATATTTACTTTGAGGACTACGAGGGGGTACCTCAGGATTTTTCCCACATATTTATTCTGGGACTACGAGACGGTATCTCGGGAGATCCCATGTTGTTTATCCCTGTGTGTTGTATTGTTATTTCTGTGTTTTTCCTTTCGTTAAATTCCAGTCTCTTATTATACTGTTATATTCTCTTGCTTTATTTATTATATACCAGTGGGCCTGACCTGACCTCGTCACTACTCGACCGAGGTTAGGCTTGGAACTTTTTGGTTACCATTGTGGTGTACTCATTGTTGATACCCAATTTTGCCCTCACATTTTTTCAAATAGTATATATATTTTTCAAAATATCATTTTGCATAATTACTTAATTTACAAGATTTATACAAGCGTTTCCCATAATTTTCAGAGCCTTTTCTTGCATTTAAATTACTTGAATATTTGCTAATTATTTGCAATAACTCAATTATCCTAATTTATTATTTTTACACCCACACACATGTTTTAAAATATTTTTATATCATTTCATATAATTGTATTTGTATTTTAGTTATTTATGTAACTTTTTTACAGTAATAGCCTATGTTCCTACATAAGTGCTCTTATATTATATCATTTGTGTCAAAATAGCATATTTATATTCTTATAATGATAAATAATTATCTTTAATTATTTTAGTGCATAAATAATATTTTATTTATTTATTAAGAATTTTTATAAATAGTAGCCTAGTTTTAAGCCAATTTTTGGACCAAAATTGGCCCAGTATCCTAGCCTAATAACCCTAAGCCCAAACCAGAATACTCCTTTCACTTAACCCGGTCGCGACCCGTTCAAAAGACAAGCCCCATTACCCTTTAATCCTGGCCGTTGATCTCAAATTATCAATGACCCATAATAAATTCCTACCTTCCCTTATATCACCATAACCTAAACCCTAATCCCATTCCCACAACCCAGTTGCCCCTGCATTCCCTCACTCCTACACCAAATCCTAAATGCTTCTTCCCAAGTCCCCTTAAAACCCGGCTAAATCATGAAATTCTTTCCCGATTTGCTTACCTTATTTGTACAATCTCATTATCATTGTCACACCCCTTTTCTACCCCCAAAAGATATGATATTAATGTGGATCATGGGTTAAAGGATTTTTCCAATTGAAGTGACAAATTTGCATAGGGAATATTTTATTTAAAGAGTCGCCACTTGGAATTGATTTTTCAGTAGTCCAAGTCACCTTTTATTTGAATCCCTAGTCAAGGAAGGTTTGACTCTATTTTTATCGGTCCGCAAAAACAAATTTCGGATTAGGAATTCTCGCGGTTCTAGCACGGTCGCTTTATTGACTTTAAACTTGGCTTGAATTAATTTTGGACAAACTGTGCTTTATATAATTTTCATGTTTTACCTATCCGCTGTTATTTCTTGATTATTAGAATTAATAATAATAATAATTTGAAAAATATTACGTTGTCATAACCACGCTACGCAAGCGAATATGTGATTGAAAATGAAATTAATTAACTTATCATAATCGCGCCTCACAAGCGAATCTGAAATCATGACAACTAATTATTTATAGTATTTTGAGAAATCACTACATTTGTGCTTGAGGAAATTACTTTTTGAAAATTATTAAAAGTTACTATCGCGCTACGCAAGCGAATCCGCGACTATGGCAAAAGGACTAGAAATTAGTTAAAGCTATTGTATATAATATGAGATTATTGAATGTTAAATATCACGCTACGCAAGCGAGTTCATGAACAAAAAGGTTAAAGCGCGCCTACTAGTTGCTTAGTGTTATAAATTATTAAGTATAATTAAGTTATTTAAAAGCAAATCATGTTATTAGAATTTTATGACTATATTAAAATGTAAAAGGCTGGCAAACTTTTACTTAAATATGGGCCAGCTTGGTTTATTCGAGAACATGGGCCAAGTTGAGTTTCATCTCAATCGGGCTACTGGGCCCGTTTTTATTTTAAGAAAAATGTAAGATGTGCCCCAATTATTTATGAAATGGGTCATCTGCTTAT
>ML547643.1:237382-280519 GCA_005239535.1 Nicotiana rustica | reverse complement strand
TATATATATATATATAATTGTTACAAAAAAAAACTGATTCTTGAAACTAGAATTCATGACCCACTCTATTAATCTATTATGACTTCAAGGCTATTAACTATATTAAATAAAACTGAAATAATAAAGTAACAATAAGCAAGCAAGAGAAACGTTACTTTGGCATATGAATTCCAACAAGAACCATTGGCTCATTATTGAAACAAGGTTTTGATACCATTAAAACATGTCACCAAAATAAAATGCACACTCTTTGACATGATTCTGTTAACATCAACTCAATTGGACCTTTAAATGTAAAACTATACATTTTTTCATTCAAACATGCACATCTGCGTGTTTTAAGAAAATATACATACAAAATTCTCCTTTTTAACATGACAAGAGAATAGACTAACAATATTTAACTCATGAAAATTATGCATAACTTCAAAGATATTTTTTCCAGACAATTTGACACAATAGCAACAAAAGAAAATAACTCCATACATTAGTAGAAGAATCTTAGATCCAGAAACAATCAAAAGTGGTTGCAAGTATACTCAAAGCTCTTTCATTCAAAGAGGTGTAAGATACATAGCTTTGAAGATTACCTAGTTGCAGCAACTCCTACTACAAGCAGCAATGTCAAACTTTTGACCAAATAAGCACACAGACACAGTTACAAAAGACAGCAGTAGGAGCAGCAAACCCCAGAGAAATGACCCAGAAAATGTCCAGCAAAGACACGTGAAATAGAAGCTAATGACTCCACATACTACCCAAAAGATCTTTTTATTTTTTGTAAAAATATTTTACACTCAAATAGTAGTTCATAAAGCTCTGAAATTCAGCTTACTATGGATATTCAACTACTGATTTTTTTCCTCTCTAAGAAGTGTTACTTTTTAGTGTCCAAGATGCGTAGAAGATGAGGGAAGAAATACTTTTTTTTGTATGAGAAGAAAGGACTTTGGGACAGATTTTATTTAGCCAAAAATCTGTCCAAAATGATGAATTTTTTACCAAAAGAATTTTTGCCAAAGAACAGTTTTTCTTACCAATTGTGGACAGAATTTTGGTGCATTGTACTCCAAAACAGCCCTTAACAGTAAAAGCAACCAAACAAAGATCCTACACTCAAGTACCTTCTACTACCCTCACAAACCAATACCAAACTAATCTATTTCTTCAAACTAGAAAGTGTAAAATCAGATAACTAGACTTGAACCATTAAACTAACAAAGAAACTAATAACTACAAACAAACAAAATATGTAGTTAAGGCCTTAAACTAATTAGCTTAAACATAGACAAACTAGAGATAATAAACATGAAATTAGAACTTAACAACTAAGGCAACGTAGAATACATGTTGATAATGAAACAACTATCGAATTGACTAAAACATGAAATAAAAAAAGAGACTAAACACGAAGTAACGATCACTAACTGATTTTGAACTAAAGCAAAATACCAAAATCAATCGCAAAACCATAATATCAGTGAACTTCGCCAATTACAAATAGCTAATCGGATTTCAAAAGTGATTAACAAAACCGATTGACTAAACAAAACGTAATGGAAAAGTAAATGACTAACTAATAAATGATTCGAAAGTATTAAGTAACAAATAATATTGATGATCGTTAACGACACTAACACGAATCACTGATCACAGATTAACAATAACAAAACTACAAACAAACGGCGAGTAAATAGAAAATCAAAAACCTAGAGGAGGGATTAGGATTTTACCTAAACGCTAAAGCTTCAAAGTAGTAGTACAAAACAACTCGATGGCGAATCAACCTCCACGCCTCTTTTTCTCGATGACAAATGCCGAAAAATACAAACTCTGGCGAACCAAGTTGAGTCCAACACTGTGTCAGAGAGAAAGAGAGACTAAGGGGTCGTGTATATGTTGGACGGAGGCTTGGCGGTGGCAGTAAGGAGGAAGCGAGGTGGCTGGCCAAAACTTGCTGGATTTTGGAGGGGTTTGAAGGTTTTGGGGCGTGGAAGGGAGAAGAAGAGAGTGAGAGGAGGTCGGTGGTATATTTTTGTAGGGTTTGGAAGTGGTAGACGGTGTCTAGGGTTTCGGTTAGTCTTAGATTTATGGGGATTGAGAGGGATTTAAAGGATTTGGGGTTTGGATTCATGGAGAGGAGGTTGAGAGGAAGAAATAGTGAAATTTTGGGGTGGTTTGGAGCACCACCGGCGGCAGCGCACGGTGGTGGCAGTGGGGAGTGGTGGCGGAAGAGAAGGGGGGAAGAGAGAGATGGGGAAAAGATTTAGGGTTTGGGTTATGGGATAATGAGGCAAAAATCTGATTTAGAAGGGGTTATATACCTTAGATGAGATTAAATTAGGACCGTCGGATATTGAAAATTGAAGGGTTGAGATTGGATCTTAGTTTCACCTAATGAAATGACGTAGTTCAATCATGAAACTACATCGTTTTGGACCACGTCTTGGCAGGTCATTTATTGGACCAGGTTGGCTGAATTGGGCCGCTAGTTTTGCATGATTTTGGCCCAATTGATGAAACAAAAGCTAATTGCCCCAATTCTTCACAAATTTGTCATTACACATAAGATAATTAATCTAAAACACAAAATCATAAAACAAAAATATGGACTAAATATAGGCATTTACAATCATTCATTCGTTCATGGTAATACTTAGTACTTGCTTGATTTTGGAAAGTATTACCTCTCCGAATCCAGTGCAATCGACCTCAACCTACAAGATTCAGAAAAAAATCCGTCTGTATACACTCTCAACAAGGTCATATGGGTTTGATTCATCGAGAGTTTTGGCTAATTTTGGCTATTTGTCAAACTAGGGTTTGCCCGATTTTTACCTATTTTGATTCGGAAGAGGCTATGTATGTGACTTTCCTTGTTCCTACTTAAACTTGATTGATCTTCTTTCCTGATTTGTTTTTGAACAATTTCTTTTCCATGTTTACTTGTTCGATTCCTACACTATATAAATCCCTCCCCTATTCCCCCTTCGAGGGATCTCTTTAATCACAGATTCACTAAGAAAAAAATCTATTGCTCTCTCATTCTCTCACTCTCTGGTTCTATAATTTGGCTCTTGGCTGGCTGAAATCCAAGGCCACCAGAATTCTACTATTCAACCTCTCTCAGTGTGAGTACTGTCCGGGTTCATTTGAAGCCCTTGTGAAGTTTGACACACTAAGAAATTTGGGGGGTTTTGCTGTTCTCTCCGTGTTATTGATAAGTAACCTATTGGATCTTATTTTCTGCCTTATTAGCTCGTTAATATTGCAAATTGGTGAGTACTAAGACTCTTGCGATTTGTTCTCTTTTATTTGTATTCATGCCGTTCTGGCTTTTGTGAATCAATACAATGTTGTTTTCCTCATTTCATGTTCATATTTTATTTCATTATGTTATTACCCCTATTATTTTTATCTGAACTCACTTGGATTCTGAGCTTTGGTGCATGTCTATTTTATATGTGTAATTGGAATGATTCCCTTAAGCCTGCTCTGCCATTTTGACCCCTATTATTTGAATCCTTTCAGATGTCTTGCCTTGATTTCTTGTATTGAAACTCTTAGGGGATCATCTCCTACCAAGAACTTATTTGAGTAAACTCTTTTCCAACGAGTGCTTTATGTATGCTCTACTTTTTCCCTACCTTATGCTCACATGAAATTTATGTGCCAATTACTGTCTTAATGTTTAGTCAAACATGTAGCTCTTTAGCATTGCCTAAAGCTTCTAGTTGAAGTTCAATATACCTAGCCTCTTCTGTTATTTATGTGGAGTGTGCATGTTCTATTAACCTTAAGTTGATATGCTTTTCTACCATGAGTTCATTGGATTTTTGGGATCTTTGGGTTATACTCAGCATGTTAGATTGCTTGCTGACTGTTGTAGATTTTACTTACTAGCATTTTTTCTAGGATCTCATGTAAAAAAATGTTGTTCCCAAGATTATGACTCTGTTAGACTATCATGACTGAGAACCTCAGGTCTAGAGTCCCTTTAAACTATGTTTGGATCATGCTTTACTGTAGAATTGTTTTTCTTGGGAGACTTAGCAAGCTTATCTTGTTAATTCTCATGACATGCTTCTTCAGTTCTGTTAATGTTGCACATGCTATACTCTATCCTTGGTTTGAAATTATTTTGTCATGCCATAGGTTTGAACTACCCTATTAAGGTCGTTCTCTGTTGATCCTTCAGCATTCGTAATTACATCCCATACTTGAAATTGTCTTAAGCTATTTTTGACCAAGTATGTGTTTGAAATTTCTTTAGAAATAGTCTGTTATCTTATGAGGACCAGTCATGCCCCCTATAACTAAAAATGCAACATGAATTTTCTTATGTGTGTTCTGCCAACATGCCACAAATTTGTTTATGCGTCTTGATGTTAATCAGTTTTATAGTCCTATGAAATAAGTATGTGGACTTCCTACTCTGTTCAATTTGTTCAACACATAGTCTATTGCTTGTGTGACCATGTCCTTCATTTGGGCTTGGTATTTGGTTCTATGTGATGCTGGGCTTGGCTGTTGGATCCAAACTTACTAGACTGATCTTATGAGTTGGGAATTCGAGTCTACTGAAGCCGTCGAAGGCCTGGAAAATACTGGGTTATCTATACTGGGTATATTATTGGGCCTATAGTCATCTGCTTATGTAACTATTCAGATTTTATTCTGGATCTGTAATAATCTTGTAATTGAACAGATGGGGAGATTAATAAAAAGGGGTAGAGTATTTTAATTCTTGCACAACGGGTAGAAAGCATGCCCATAGGACTTAGGTGATCTACTTGTTATATTGCCTCTCATGTGTTGCACACTAGTATAAACCATGCCTATAGTAATCACGCACTCACTCAACCTGTTTACTATCAAAGCATAAGCTTAAGTACTTTATTTGTTCCCCATTTCTACTGCTATGTGTTATTGGACAGCATGCCTATAGGATCACTAATGTCCATCTAGAAATCATGCCTATTGAACCTTCATTGACTAATTAGATATTGTTATTGTTATTATACCGTCCCGCCTAGATAACATGCCTATAGGGATAAAGTGTTATAAAAATCAGGTCTAACTGTCAATTGTTAGAAATCCTGTAAAGGATATTGTCACTCGCTTAAAATTGTTTATGAGATAAACTTGTTAATGTTGGACTCTCAAAACTGTTTCATTGCTTAGCTATGCCACTATTAGAAATCATTCCCCTAGGACAATGTCACCTTCCTAAGGTGCATATTTATAAAATCCGCGCTAATAGCTCTAAGCGTACAGATAATCTACTTCCATTCTCGCCTAAGCCATTGAGATCAATAATGTTGCACATACGATGCTGGAATTTAGAATTACCTAGAAACCATGTCTATAGGACTTTAAGTCTTAATTCTGAAACCATGTACTGCCTAAATTGCCCGCGTACATTTGTTGTTTAAGTGTGGAGGTTAACTTGGACCTTTATTTGTTTTTACATGAAGTCCTACTTGTTTTGAATGTCGATTAGTTTTTATCATTTTGAGAAACCTAAGTGAAGTATAGAACCATCCAAATAGAGTTGCAATGCCTCCTGGACCATAGGCATGGGACGGGTAATGCACGCATAGGTATGACGTAGAATTGAATTAGAGCGCCTCTAGGTAAACAACTTTAACATAGTAACTGATTAGCAGGAGATGATAGTTTGTGCCCACTGAATAATATGAGTAATTCCTATCTAAAGGGAGTTGCGAAGTATTATTTATGTTGTAGGGGGTGATCTTTTAGGCTAAAAAACCTAGGACCCCCTTTCTTTATATCTACATTTAGTCATTCAAACATTGTATTTATATCTTGTAGTTCTTAATATTTTGTGCCAATTGTGCTATACTGAGCTTCTCTGAACCTTGTTTATTTGATCACCTAGTATAATTGCATAGTCCACATACTTTTAAGTTTGGCGGGGACCCACAGTTGTGGACCTCAAAGAGTTCCTAACACCTTCTCTTGAGGTAATTTGAGCCCTTACACGATCTTTGGCGACGTTGACTAGTTAAATCAGAGTCATTTGCAAATATGTGCCCTAACACACCTTAAAATGGTTAGGTGGCGACTTTTCTCTTTTAGTACCCACTTAAAAGAGGTGTCACATGTCGAAACCCAATTTCGCGAGAAAAAGGGGCGCGACAACATGGCGACTCTGCTGGGGATATACTTAGGCTCTTACCATTATGAACTTGATTTATGTGGATTATTTTATTTATCCACATCCCTTCCCTTATTCAGCTATGTTTGTTTAAACCTGTTATGACATGCATATCCCATCCCTTCTTCACCCTTATTTATTTGAATTTGCTATGACATTCACATCCCTTCCACATTCACCTTTACTTGTTATGAACACTCTTTATTTCTTTTCATCTTGTCTAAGACTGCCATATCATGCCTTTCCCATCCCTACTTCCTTACCTGCTTTATTACATTCCTGCATATATTTCTATAAACTAAACTAACTTCTTCCCTTTGTCTTCCTTCTCTTTCCTTATTTATTCTTACTATTTTATTTACTACTTTTACATATTCAATCATGCAAATACTTGAAAACGTGTTATTACCTCTATATAAAGCATGTTCCACATCATACTCCACTCGTGCCAAATATCAACATAGCGATGCTTAATGAGTGTCCGCGCTCTTCCAAAATTACCCTTTTTAAATCGGAAAGGCTTATTTGCAGTAGACTAGTCAATCAACGATGCAGTCGAAGGTATCGTGCCTTTCCCTATCAAGTTGTACACTTGAGAGTACCTGTATGGACCTTTCTAGAAACCTTACTCCAATATCAATTGTACATGCATCATGTTAGACCTAGTATGGGCTAAAACGTTGTTAACGTAATAGCCCGCTAAGATAAGCCTTGTCCAAAGCCCGATGGGATTTCCATAATCCCAATGGGCATCGTCATGCTATGTGCATTACTTGGATAAAATATGCCAATATCTTGATCATTCTTGTGTAAATGGTCGAAACTAGAGGGGGGAAAGAGCTAACCTTTATTTGTTTTCAAATGAAGCACAAAGTCCCCAAGTTCAGCATGGTTCAAAATATCCCACCTTTGCTACTTGACTGGTGGAAAGACATTGCACCTTGTGACAAGAACCGCGTGAGAAGATTACGTGGCAACTTGCCGTCTTTGTTTAATATCCAACCAAATAAGGCTTTGATTGAGGCTGCTACCATGTTCTAGGATGAGAAAAGAGTGGTCTTCCGATTTGGTGACATAGAAATGACTCCTCTCTTAGAAGAAATATGAGGTTTTGCTAAGCTGCCATGTGATAGTCCAGGATTACTAGTGTCAGAGAATCGCACCTTTTATGAATGTTACAGGCACATTAAGTCCTATCGCCTTCATCATGATGAACTCGCCATCACTTCTTTGGGTTGGGCGCATCGCTGGGTTTATGTGTTCTCATCTTCTTCTTGGGTTTGTTGATATTTCCAATGAAAGGAGGAAGGATTCACACTCATTTGGCTATGGTCGCAGGAACTTTAATGGAAGGCAACGAGGGAAAAACCTACACCATCATCCCTATGATCCTAGCTGAACTGTACCACGCTCTAGATCGGTGCAAGCAGGGGTACATACATTTTGAAGGTTGTAATCTATTATTGCAAGTCTGGTTATTGGAACACTTTCAGAGGGGAGAATATCATCAAGATCTTCTGCGATGGCCATTGAATGACTACATAGCTTACCACCATCCAAAGAAAATGACATTCATCCCAGATAGGTTCGCACAGCCCAGAAGTGCTGTAAGTTGGGTCCTTTTCTTCAGCAATTTGATAGACGAAAATGTACATTGGATGTTTGAGTGGTTTCCTAGCAGTGAGTTCATCATCAGGTCGAGGGATACTACTCATTTGTTATTGATCGGGTCGAGGCATTTATCTCTATGCTCCTATAAGGGTAATGAGACAGGCAGGAAGAAAACAAGTCATACCGCAGGTTTCCAACATGGTCCAGTACAAGGCAAATTTCAAAGGGGACATCATTCCTTTCAAGTTTGAGGCACAAAATACGTGGAACCAGAAGGTCATTGTGGAAAAAGAGACTATCGATCCATAAAGGTACTATGCCGGTCACGTGTCTATTCATCATGGTTGGTAGATAATATAGTGGGAGACGTCAAGCCAGGGGTCAATTTGGAAAATAGGATCATTGATGATGCTGCTAAGACATAGGTCAAGTATAGAAGGCTTCGCAAAAGGATTTTTGAGTCAGAAGCTAAGCATCTGGAACAACATAAAATAGACATAGAGGCTATAAATGAATGGAAGGGGATCTCCACTAAGTCAACAGAAAGGTTAGAATATTTGGAACAGGGACTGATGGAGCTCGAAGGAAAGATGAGAAAGAGGCTTACACATTATCAAAACGCGGATGGTAGCGAATGAGGGCATCTAGCAAAGTCTTAGTTATTATTGGATATGCGCGACCTGGGGAACCTGATTGATGGAGTCAAAAGAGACAAGCACGGAGAAGGTCCCTCAGGGACCAAATAGATTTAGCAATTAATGTTCTTTACTGTTTTCTAGCCTAGTTTAGATTTCGATTGTAATAAGGCTAAATGCCATTAGTGACTTCATTATTATTGTCGATTTAGTAAAAGTTTGGCTTATTGTCACATTAATGAAATGATGCAATATTGGCATCAATTTTCTCCAAGTCTATGTGTCGCTTAGTCCAGCCTCGGGCACAATGCGGTCCCGAATTAGGATGCGAATTATTGCATCATTTTGCAACACATGTTTAAATACTGCAGGCATTCTTTCAAATATCCCTTACTGACTTTGTTACCTTTTGCTTTTTATTTCTTTTGATTATTCCCATTCCCCAAGGTTGGTTCGTGCATACTGATATCGTCAGTATATCACACTAGATCCAGAGGTCCTCCACCTACTCCTCCACCAAGAGATCCCAAAAGCAAGAACAAAGGAAAAGCGAAGAAGGATGATATCAGTGGTATCGTAAAGGATAACGCCACCATGGCAGAGAATGTCAAAACTTCATATGGTCGAAGCACCCCCTGGAACAAAAGATTTTGGAGCTACAAAGAGAACTTGAGTAGGTCCGAAACTTGGCAAACCTCTCTCTCACCCTAAATGTTCCTGATATTAACCAATAAAATCAGAACACCCAGAACCAAGCACCACCATAAGACCCACAAAACCAATCTCCGCCACCAAACCATCATACACCCACCAGTATCCCGCACCTCCCCAAAACCTTAATCCTCCTCCAGTACCAACTCCTCAACAACACCATCACCACCCAATCCAATACCCACAGACTACCACTTATCATACTCCCCAGAATATACCACAACCCACTCTTGACCTACAAAACTCAACAAATGACCACCCTTATGTCGAGACTCCTGGAGTCCACCAAAGCAACCCAATATATGTGGAAAACTTACCCCACACCCCGCAAAAAAGCCCTATACAAACCTGAATCGGCCGAGAAGGACATGCTCATCAAGAATATAGCGGAAGAACTTAAGAAGCTCTCTGGAAGAGTTCAGAATGTCGAAAGTGGTAAAGGCGTTGAAGGTTTGAATTATGAAGACTTGTGCATTCAGCCAGATGTAGAGTTGTCGGAGGGGTACGAACCTCCCAAATTTGAAATGTTCGATGGAACTGGTGATCCAAAAGTACATCTGAGGACATATTGTGACAAGCTTGTAGGAGTGGGTAGAAACGAATAAATATTCACGAAGCTGTTCATGCGAAGCCTCACAGGGGATGGATTGTCCTGGTATATCAGCCAGAATCTGAAGAAGTGGGTGAGCTGGTAAGCATGGCGTCAAACTTTATGGACAGATTCAGGTTCAACACAAAGAATGCACCTGATGCTTTCTACATTCAAAACCTCAAACTGCCACCCACATATCAGCCTTCACCCCCAGATACCAACAACCTGCGATTACCTACCACGCCTATAACACTCAACCCGCATATTACCATTCACCTCCACCCGCCCGCCAAAACTTCAAAAAACCACGACAAAACTTCAACCGCAGACCACCTAGACAATACACTCCGATCGCTGAGCCTATGGACCAATTATATGAGAGATTGAAGGCTGCTGGTTATGCCACTCCCATCCCTGCTATTGCTATGGAGAATTCTTTTCAGTGGATTAACCCGAACAAGACATGCACCTATCATTCATGAATGAAGGGTCATACAATTGATGAGTTTCGCACACCGAAGGACAAGATTCAGACACTGATAGACAACAAGGTCATACAGGCAAAAGAAAATGCACCAAATATGTGCAACAATCCTCTCCCGGATAATAGAGGTGAAGGAGTGAATGTAACAGAGACTGGCAAAGAATGGGACCCAGAAGGGTCAATCAGAATCATTCGGGAGGGGGATGATCCTAAAACATCACCATTCACCCTCACACCACTTGTGGTACAAACCCAAGCACCATTTGAGGTCGAGGTAACTACACCCTTCACTATGATGGTAGCTCCCACACCATCCTACAAGTCCGATGCCATCCCATGGGACTATGTTGCAGAATCCAGGAGGAAAGGGAAAGCAAAAATGGAGGAGACAGGTGCGACACATGGCATGTCCAGAACTGGCAGAGTCTATACACCTGAAAACTTGGGGGGAACAAGCAAGGAATCCGCATCTAAGAAACCTATTGTCGAGAAGGGGATCAATGACCTTTGGAGGAAAGTACAAGCAAAGGAGTACCCTGTTGTTGATCATCTGAACAAAACTCCCGCTCAGATGTCCATTTTGCCGCTGCTGCAAAACTCTGAGACACATAGGAAAGCCCTGATGAAAGTACTGAGTGATGCTTATGTACCGAACAACATAATTAGTGGGGAAATGGCCAACATGGTCGGGCAAGTGTTGGAAAGCCACAAAATCACCTTTCACGAAGATGGGTTACCACCAGAAGGAGTAAGTCACAACAGGGCTTTGCGCATCACAGTGCGAAATGAGGACAAGTATATCACCAGGGTCCTAATAGAGGGAGGATCCAGTCTCAACATATGCCCACTGACCACTCTAAAGAGGTTGGGTAAGGCCTGCACTACATACATATAGGAATCATGGATGTGAAGGAGTTTGATGGATCTCAATGAGCCAAAATCGGGGAAATCAACGTCAACCTACAAATGAGCCCAACCTGGTTTGATTTTGAGTTCCAAGTGCTGGATATATCTGCCACCTATAATCTATTGTTGGGAAGACCATGGATACACACTGTTGGGGCAGTGGCTTCTACTCTACATCAGGCCGTGAAATTTGAATGGAATCATCAAGAAGTGATTATCCATGGGGATGGAAGCAACCCCATCTACACCAATTAGACCGTTCTAGCCATTGAGAATAGGAAGAAGCTGGGAGGAGAGACGTACCATCGCATTGAGCGCATCAACACAATTGAAAAGGACAAATTGTGGAGAAACAAGATAGAAAGCATATTACTATGGACAGTGTATGAACTTGGCAACTGGCAAGGGTCTCGGCAAAAACCTCCAAGGGTTCACCAAACCAGTACAATCGCAGAGTCATGGTAAATTTTGGGATTGGATACGAATACACTTGGAAAGAGTAACAAGATTGGTCACCTCCATGGAGTGGTCCTTATTATCCACTGGAACAACCGGTACCACCTCTGCACCAGACATTCCAACAAGCAGACGTGATGTGGGGATCTGAGGAAGATGAAGTCTTAGCTGGCATGAAGAAGTTATTTCTGGATAAAGAAGATATGGTTTGTAGTGCTGTAGTTGAGGAGGAGGATGAGAAAGACCTTATCATTCAGACTGTGGAAAGAGGAGCCATTCTCAAGAACTGGACTGTTGCGCCGTCCCGGGCCCGCCGAGTTCCTGGGTAGCTTGACAGATTAACATCAATTATTTTTAATCATTTTAGACATTTTCAGTATTTTGTTTTGAAATAATTGCTTGAGTCATCGAGCCACATTTGTTAACGTTTTAAAGATTTCAATTAATGCATTGCTATTTTTCGTATTTACTATTATTCTCTATATTTTCTCTCTTTACAACATTATTATTACCTATCCCGATGAACCTGTGACTGTGACATGTAATGAGACAATGCAACATAATAATAGTGATTCAGAGGAATTGGAAGATGATATGATACCCGAGGAAATCGTCAGAGAAGTGGAAACTTTTGAAAACAAGTAAAAGTCCAATTTGGACGAAGCCGAGGCAGTTATTTTAGGGGATTCAGAATTGGTCAAGGAAACACACATAAGCATTCATCTATCACCGTCAGAGAAACAAGAGTACATCAGATTCCTAAGAGAATATCAAGATATCTTTGCATGGTCCTACGATAACATGAGCATATCCATAGTCGCTCACAAGCTACCCACTGATCCTACACGTCCATAGGTGAAACATAAGCTTAGGATTTTCAAGCCAGATATGAGTTTGAAGATAAAAGAGGTGGTCACCAAGCAGATCAAAGCCAAGATTCTTAGAGTGGTCGAGTACCCGACTTGGTTGGCCAACATCGTGCCAGTTCTGAAGAAAGATGGGAAGGTCAGAGTATGTATTGACTACCGAGATCTAAATAGAGCAAGTCCCAAAGATGATTTCCTATTTCCTAATATACATATATTAATCGACAATTGTGCCAAACATGAACTCTAATCCTTTGTGGATTGCTTCGCGAGGTACAATCATATCTGGATGGGTGAGGAGGACGCTGAAAAGACAGCCTTCATCATGCCATGGGGAATATATTGTTATAAAATGATGCCATTTGTCCTGAATAACTCCAGAACCACCTACATGAGAGCTATGAAAACTATTTTCCACGACATGATACACAAAGAGATAGAAGTGTAGGTGGATGATGTTATCATCAAATCCAAGAAGAGCACGGATCACATAGTAGATATGAGGAAATTCTTCGATCGACTTTGAAGGTATAATCTGAAACTGAATCCTGCAAAGTGTGCTTTTGGAGTCCCTGTTAGGATTCATCGTCTGTTGAGAGGGATTGAGTTGGACCCATCAAAGTCAAAGTAATCCAAGACTTGTCACCGCCAATAAAAAAGAAAGATGTGATGAGTTTTTTAGGGCATCTCAATTACATCAGTTGCTTCATAGCCCAATCAATAGTGATATGTGAGCCGATCTTCAAAATGCTGAGGAAAGATGGTGCAACAAGTTGGGTTAAAGAATTCCAAAAAGCATTTCGAAAATATCAAGGAGTATCTGTCTAAACTGCCCGTTTTGGTCCCACCAGAACCAAGAAGATCACTGCTGCTTTATTTGTCTATGTTGGACGGAGCCTTCGGTTGCATTTTGGGACAAAATGATGAAACCAGAAGAAAGGAGCAGGAAATATATTATTTAAGCAATAAATTTACACCCTACGAAGCCCGGTACTCTTTGCTGGAACGCACCTGCTGTGCTTTGACATGGAAAACTCAGAATTTAAGGTGTGCAAACACTACATACCTCATATCAAGGATGGATCCAGTGAAATATATCTTTTCAGAAGCCCATGCCTACGGGTAAGTTAGAAAAGTGGAAAATATTGGTGAGTTCGACATCATCTATGTAACTCAGAAGGTTGTCAAAGGGCAAGCAATGGCAGATCATCTGGCAAAAAATCCCATAGACGGAGAATACGGACCATTGAAAATGTATTTTCCTGATAAAGAGGTGTCGTTCGTGGGAGAAGATATAACTGAAGCATATGATTGTTGGAGAATGTTTTTTGACAGAGCAGCAAACTTCAAATGAGTAGGTATTGTAGCTGTTTTGGTATCTGAAACCGGCCAACATTATCCGGTATCCACAAAACTCAGGTTTCCATGTACCAACAATATGGCAAAATATGAGGCTTGCATCTTGGGACTCAGGTTGGCCATTGACATGAACGTTCAGGAGCTGCTAGTAATTGGAAATTCTGATTTATTGGTGCATCAGGCTTTAGGAGAATGGGCTGCAAAGAACACCAAAATATTGTCATATTTGCACTGTGTACAAGAGTTGATCAAGAGATTTACAAGAGCTGGGGTATGGATGTCATCGGCCCGATCGAACATGTCGCTTTGAATCGGCATAGATTCATCCTAGTGGTGGTAGACTATTTCACAAAATGGGCTGAAGCCGCATCTTACAAAGCTGTAACGAAGAAGGTTGTAGTAGATTTTGTCCAGGATCACATTTTTTGTCGGTTTGGAGTACCAGAGTCAATCATCACCGACAACGCTGCCAATCTCAACAGCGATATGATGAAGGCCATGTGTGAAACCTTCAAAATCAAGAATAATAACTCCACAGCATACAGGCTACAAATGAATGGAGCTGTAGAAGCCGCCAACAAGAATATCAAGAAGATATTGAGGAAAATGGTAGATAAAAAAATGGCACGAGAAGCTACCATTTGCTCTGCTCGGATATCGTACCATGGTTGCACATCAACTGGGGAAACTTCTTACCTATTGGTTTATGGCACCGAGGTAGTTATTCCTGACGAAGTAGAAATCCCTTCTTTAAGAATTATACAAGAAGCTAAGCTCAGTGATGCAGAATGGGTACAGGGCCGATACGAGCAACTAACTCTCATTGATGGTAAGATAATGAATGCGGTGTGTCACAGTTAACTCTATCAGAATAGGATGGCAAGAGCCTTAACAAAAAGGTCAGACCAAGGAAATTCATACTGGGACAATTGGTGCTAAAGCGAATCTTCCCGCATCAAGATGAAACCAAGGGGAAGTTTTCACCCAATTGGTAGGGTCCTTATATGGTTCATCCGGTACTAACAGGAGGAGCACTTATACCTGCAGAAATGGACGGAGAAATTTGGCCAAAACCTATCAACTCAGACACAGTCAAGAGATATGTTTAGAATTTTTGCATTTCTTTATTTAATGTAACTGAACTACGCTTGACCTGATTCCCATTTAAGAGGGGATACTTAAGTAGCCCTGTGGGTTCGGTCACTTCTAAATAAAATCTTCATTTTCCCATGATCAGAAACTGGGGCAAGATCGCAAGTTCAAGTCGACATCGTCACGTGTGGAACAGCCAGAAAGCATTGTCAATGTGTGAACTTAAACTTGGGTAAAATTTTGAGGAGGACCCTCAAAATTCTAAGGCAAAGAGGCTGCAATGTCTCTAAATGTATCACAATCACCGGTTCATCAAAATTATTTGATCTCACATACTACAATACATTTCAAACAACTATATTTTTGCAAATAGTTTTTCAAATGCATACATATCAAAAACTTTGTTTCTATGATAGCCAGATGTTACCCAGGACAACTCAAACAAGACCTCAAGACAAGACTGAATACAAAGCAAGGGGTCAAGAGCACGAACCGACCTCTCCCCTTGCAAAACTCACGATATTTCTTTGAATGCAGGCACAAAAAAGTAGCAATATTCACAAATACATACGCACATCATATCATTATCTTAGTGATGACAAGTTACCAAACACAATCACATCCAGCTAAGAAATACTTCACTCTATCACCTTGCTCATCGCTTTTCTTGCATAAGGCTAAGCATTGCCTTCCCTTGCATGAGACTAAGCATTGTCTCTTCTTCTTGCATGAGGCTAAGAATTTCCTCCCTAATGGCATAAGGCTAAGCACTGCCTTTCCCTGCATGAGACTAAGCATTGTCTCTTCTTCTTGCATGAGGCTAGGTATTGCCTCCATAATTTTTTAAGGCCAAGCACTGCCTTTCTCTGCATGAGATAAAGCATTGTCTCTTCTTCTTGCATGAGGCTAAGCATTGCCTCCCTATTCGTATAAGGCTAAGCATTGCTTTCCTTTCATGAGACTAAGCATTGGCTCTTCTTCTTGCATGAGGCTAAGCATTTCCTTCCTAATTGCATAAGGCTAAGCACTGCCTTTCCCTGCATGAGACTAAGCATTGTATCCTCTTCCTGCATGAGGCTAAGCATTGCCTCCCTTTTTTCATAAGGATAAGAACATCCTTTCCTTGCATGAGACTAAGCATTGTCTCTTCTTCTTGCATGAGGCTAAGCGTTGCTTCCCTAATTGCATGAGGCTAAGAATTTCCTTTCCTTGCATGAAACTAAGCGTTGTCTCCCCCCTTCGCACCTGGCTAAGCACTGCCTCCATCTCACATAAGACTAAACCTTGTCTTATTTCGTCCTCACACATGACTAAGCATCCTATCTTTGCATTTAATAGGTTGAAATATCACCATTTCATCCGAAGGCATCATATCCCGAAGGTGTCATCCTCATAGCAGGGAGACACCATTCCATGGCCTGAGGATCTCTTAAAATTGCACATCATTATTAAAATGCATCATCGTACAGAGGAACCATCCTCATGGACCGAGGACACCATTTCATGGCCATTGAATCACTTATCATGAGCTTCATGGACCAGGATGTCATGGTCTAAGGACATCATCCTCCTCGTCTAAAGACAACCTTCATGGTCTAAAGGCAATTTGAATCATGTTCAATTTTTCGCAATAACCCATATATATTCGCATGCACCATGTTTTAAGTTTTGCAAGTAACTCGAGAGTAACTGTTCTGCAAACAGGAGCAATCTTCGCTCCGGTTTCTATTCACAACGTTCACATCCTCTGACTACTTCAAACGTAACCGACAGTGCCTACCTCTCACTCCATGATCATCAAGAAATTTGCCTCATGATATGCCCGCAATGTTTATTTCACATTCATGACTCCACCTACGACACTGTCCTACCCAAAGAACCTTTTCAAAACATATGACCGCTCTCATAAAAACTCCATCGGTTTTGCTCGCTGTTGGATCCAGAACTACACATGGCCTGATTCCCGTTATACCAGGAATATGTAGGCAACTCAGGAACCAGGGTTCGGCCCCATTTTTAAACCACATCATTACCCACTCAATTCGGCCAAAATTGGTCATCATTTTCTTTACTCGACACCCATGCTACTCTTTTGCACATGTTTTGTGTGCAGATCTAGATGCTCATTATCAGTCACATTATTAGTAAGAAGAGATAGTTTGGAGACTTCAAGGTATATCTTCTACGTATGTAGACCTTATAGTCCACCTCTATTCTTCCTTATGTCAAACAATATGTATTTCTTTTTATTAGACTCTGTTGTATAGAGATGCTTATTTCTTTCTGTAGCTTGTGACTTACAATATTTCGGGAAGAATATGTATTCCTAGCGTATTGGTTATTGCACATGCCAATCGGCACAATTTCCAGTTATTTAGTTATCTATTGTTGTTAGATGTTAGGTTTTACTTTCATTATTGTTATTTCTTCAAATTGTTAGGCTTACCTATCCGTAGAGACTAGGTGCCGTCACGACGTATTTCAGAGGGATGTTTGGGTCGTGACAAGTTGGTCTCACAGCTCTAGGTTCATAGGTGTCGTGAGTCACAAGCCAATTTATTAGATCCTCGTGGATCAGTACAAAGACTTCTGTACTTATCTTCGGAAGGCTATGGAACTGTTAGGAAAAATTACACTTCTTTGGTTCCTTGTCGTGCGAAAGTTTGTTGACATAAAAATTCTAAACTTCTGTATTGTATTCTCTCAAGAATGGTGAGGACACGTACATGCGGATCTGATAACAGGCACCCGCACCCCCTGCTAGAGCCGCGAGAGGCTGAGGCCGAGGTAGAGGCCGAGAACGTCTACATGATGCAGCCAGAGCACCTGCACGAGCTTCTATATAGGAGCCCCCAGTAGCTTCAACTGGAGGGCAGGCACTTGAGGTACCTGTTGTTGCACCATCCCTCCAGGAGAATCTAGCCTAGTTCATGAGCATGTTCAGCACCTTAGCTTAGGTTGGATTGATTCCACTTGCTCTGGCCGCATCTCAGACAGGAGGAGGAGCCTAGACTCCCGCAGCCCCTACCCTAGAGTAGCGGGTTCAGGTCAACCAGGTCCCAGAGATTATACTGATGCAGCCGGTAGCTCCGGTTCAACATAATACTAGTGCAACAACTTCTGAGGTGGATCGGCTCAGACTTGAGAGGTAGAAGAAGTACCACCCTCCTACCTTCAGTGGATTGGCGACAGATGGTGCTCAGGGTTTTCTAGAGGAGTGTCACCGTATTCTCTATACTATGGGTGTAGCGGAATTGAGTGGGTTTTTTTAACTACATTCCAGCTTATAGTAGTAGCCTATCAGTGGTGGTGTCCTTATGAGTTGATTAGTTTGGCTGAGGCAACTTCACTTATAGGGACTCAGTTCTCGGGCATGTTTTTTTAGGGAGTATCTTCCGCAGAGCCTCAGGGACGCATAGCGTGTGGAGTTTGAGCAGCTGCACCAGGGTGCTATCACTGTTTTAGTCTGTTAGAGTATGCAGCTCGCTTCAGTGTTTTGGCCCAAAATGCACCAGCCTTTCTTGCCACGGTTCGAGAAAGGTTTCATCGGTTTATTGAGGGACTCCACCCCGGTATCGGGATTAACGTGGCTCGGGAGTTGGAGATGGATTTCTTACCAGTAGGTTCTGTGTATTGCTAGGATATTAGAGGGCATGCTTGCTCGGGATAGAGAGGAGATGGAGTCCAAGATGTATTGAGAGTTTGGCACTTACATTGGTACTCGTGCCCCAGCTACAGTTCACCACGGTAAGGTTTATGTGAGTCGCCCCCTTCATTCAGCTCTTCTAGCCGCCAGTGGTATTCTGGCCCCTTTTAGGCCCTAGGAGCTTTATTATGAACCACTAGTATCTAGTGTACCTCCTACACGGGGTTCTTTTAGCGGCTAGTCCAGTAGACCTGGCCCGAGTCAGTCATAACAGCCACGTCCTTCGAGTGCTTGTTTTGAGCTTGGAGACACTCGCCATATGGTGAGGGATTTCCCCAGACTTAGAAGGGGTGCAGCTCCACAGACTTCTCAGCCATCGCGTGCTCCACTATATCCTCAGACTATGATTCCAGCACCAGCTACCGCCCCACCTTCTCAGCCGCCCAAGGTGGAGGTCGGGGAGGTCGAGGTTGCCCTAGAGGGGGAGGCCAGACCAAATATTATGCTCTTTCTGCTCGTACAGAGGCAGTTGCTTCCGACTATATCATTACAGGTATTTTTCTGGTCTGTCATAGAGATGTTTCGGTCTTATTTGATCCAGGCTCTACTTATTACTATGTGTCCTGTTATTTTTCCCCGTATTTGGGTGTATCTCATGATTCTTTGAGTTCTCCTATTTATGTGTCTACTCCTATGGGTTATTCTCTTGTTGTGGACCGTGTGTATCGATCGTGTTCGGTTGTTATTAGTGGTTTTGAGACTAGAGCCAATTTATTATTGCTCAGCATGGTAGACTTTGATATTATTTTGGGCATGGACTGGTTGTTGCCCCATTATTCTATTCTTAATTGTCACGCTAAAATCGTGACGCTGTCTATGCCAAGATTACCACGATTAGAGTGGAGTGATACCTTAGAGTATACTTCCAGCATGGTTATTTCATCTCTTGAAGCTCAACGAATGGTTGAAAAGGGGTGTGAAGCGTATCTAACTTATGTGAGTGATGTCAATATTGATACCCCTACAGTTGAGTTAGTTCCAGTAGTGAGGGACTTTCCAGATGTGTTTCCAGTTGATCTTTCGGGCATGCCGCCCCACAAAGATATTGATTTTGGCATTGATTTATTTTCGGGCACTCAACCCATCTCTATTCCTCCATATCGTGTGGCTCCTCCTAAATTGAAGGAGTTGAAGGAGCAATTATAGGAGTTTTTTGATAAGGGCTTCATTCGGCCCAGTGTGTCACCTTGGGGGTGCTCTGGTCTAGTTTGTTAAGAAATGGATGGTTCTATGCGTATGTGTATAGATTATTACCAGCTGAACAAATTTACAGTGAAGAACAGATATCCATTGCTTCTTATTGATGACTTACTTTATTAGTTATAGGGTGTCAGGGTATTTTCTAAGATTGACTTACAATCAAGCTATCATCATTTGAAGATTCGGGAGCCAAATATCCCGAATAAAGATTTCAGGACTCGTTATAGTCACTACAAGTTCCTTGTGATGTCTTTTGGGCTGACCATTGCCCCAACAGCTTTTATGCACTTGATGCACAGTGTGTTCCGGCCTTATCTTGACTCTTTATTCATTGTGTTTATTGACTACATTCTAGTGTACTCCCGGACTCGAGAGTATCATGAGCAACACCTGAGGACTGTGCTTCAGACCTTGAGAGAGAAGAATTTATATGCAAAATTTTCAAAGTGTGAGTTTTGGCTAGACTTAGTGGCATTCTTGGGTCATTTAATATCGAGTGATGGGATCAAGGTGGATCCGACGAAGGTGGAAGCAGTGTAGAGTTGGCCTAGATCATCCTCAGCTACGGAGATCTAGAGTTTTTTTTTGTTTGGTGCGGTATTACCGTCGATTTGTAGAGGGTTTCTCATCTATTGTAACACCTATGACCAAGATTCCCTAGAAGGGTGCTCCGTTTAGGTGGACAGAGGAGTGTGATGGGAGTTTTCAAAAGCTTAAGATTGCTTTGACTACAGCCCCAGTATTGGTATTGCCTACAGTTTCGGGGTCTTATACTGTATATTGTGATACATCGCAGAATTGACTGGGAGCGGTGTTGATGCAGGACGGTAGGGTGATTTCCTCACATCCAAACAACTGAAGGTGCATGAAAAGAACTATCATGTCCATGACCTTGTAAGATCTACACCGATCACCAGAGGTTGCAGTATCTGTTCAAGTAAAAGGATCTTAACTTGCGTCAGCGGAGGTGGTTGGAGCTGCTTAACGACTATGATATCACCATTTTGTACCATCCAGGGAAGGCCAATGTGGTGGCCGATGCTTTGAGTCACCGAGCGGAGAGTTTGGGGAGCTTAGCATATCTACCAGCAGCAGAGAGGCCATTGGCGTTGGATGTTCAGGCCTTAGCTAGCCAGTTTGTGATATTGGATATTTCTGAGCCGAGTCGAGTATTGTCTTGTGTGATCTCTCAGTCTTCTCTTTATGATCGTATTAGGGAGTGTCACTATGATGACCCCCATCTTCTTGTTCTTAAGGACACTGTCCAACACAGTGATGCCAAAGAGGTCACTATTGGGGATGCTGGTGCATTGAGGATGCAGGGTAGGATATGTGTGCCCAATGTGGATGGTTTGCGTGAGTTGACTCTCCAGGAGACTCACAGTTTGTGGTATTCCATTCATCCGGGTGCCGCAAAGATGTATCAGGACTTGAGGCAGCATGCTAGTAGAGGAGAATGAAGGACATAGTGGAGTTTGTAGCTCGGTGTCTAAATTTCTAGCAGGTGAAGTATGAGCATCAACGGCCAGGTGGGTTGCTTTTGAAGTTGGAGATTCCGGAGTGGAAATTGGAGCGGATCACTATGATTCGTTGTTGGGCTTCCATGGACTTAGCGAAGTTTGATGCAGTTTGGGTGATTGTGAATAGGTTGACCAAGTAAGCTCATTTTATTACTGTGATGACTACCTATTCTTTCGAGCAGCTGGCTCGAGTTTATATTCGTGAGATCGTCAGGCTTCATGGCATACCGATATCTATAATCTCTAACCGGGTACGTCGTTTACATCATGGTTCTGGATGGCCGTAAAACATGAGTTGGGTACTCGAGTGGAGTTGAGCACAACATTCAACCCTCAGACGGATGGACAGTTTGAGCGCACTATTCAAATATTTGAGGATATGCTTTGTGCGTGTGTGATGGAGTTTGGAGGTTCGTGAGATCAGTTATTGCCAATTGTGGAGTTTGTCTACAACAACAGTTATCAATCAAGCATCCAGATGGTACCTTATGAGGCTGTATGCGGTGTCGGTCTCCAGTGGGTTGGTTCGAGCCGGGCGAGGCTAGATTATTGGGTACAAACTTGGATCAGGATGCTCTGGAGAAGGTTAAGGTGATACAGGATCGACTTCGCACAGCCTAGTCCAGACATAAGAGTTATGCGGATCTGAAGGTTCGAGATGTGGAATTCATGGTTGGAGAGCGGGTCCTGCTCCGGGTGTCATCCATGAAGGGTGTTATGAGGTTCGGAAAGAAGGGAAAGATGATCCCAAGGTTTATCGGCCCATTTAAGGTGTTGCGACGTGTTGGAGAGGTTTTTTATGAGCTTGCCTTGCCTCCCAGTCTTGTAGAGGTTCATCCAGTATTCCATGTTTCTATGCTCCAAATGTATCACGACGATCAATCTCATGTGTTAGATTTCAGCTTTGTCTAGTTGTACAAGGATTTATCTTATGTTGAGGATCCAATAGCTATTTTGGACAGGAAGCTTCGATATCTGAGGTCAAAGAACATTGCTTTCGTGAAGGTTCAGTGGAGGGGTTAGCTGGTTGAGGAGGCGACTTGGGAGACCGAGCATGATATGCGAAGCCATTATCCTCATCTTTTCACAACTCCAGCTGGTCTTTTGAAAGTTATAGCCCTGATCCCCTGTTTACTGATTCCCCCGTATCTTTTTCTGCTTATGTGACTTGTCAGGAGGTTTGGTTCGTGGTTTCAGAGTGTTTTGGGACACTTAGTCCTTAGAATGGAAGCTTAAGTTCTTGGATTTTGACCATAGTTGGAACTGTGTGAAGACGACTCCGGAATGGAGTTTCGTCGGTCCTGTTAGATCCTTTGAGTGATTTTGGACTTAGGAGCGTGACCGGATTGTGTTTTGGACGTCCGTAGCTAAATTAGGCTTGAAATGACGAAAGTTGAATTTTTGGGAAATTTTACCGGTACTGGAATTTTTGATATCGGGGTCGGATTCCTATTTTAGAAGTTTGAGTAGGTCCGTAATGTCAATTATGACTTGTGTGCAAAATTTGAGGTCAATCTGACATGGTTTGATAGGTTTTGGCATCGGTGGTAGAAGTTTCAAAGTTTATTACGTTTGAATTGGAGGGTGATTCGTGGTTTTAGCGTTGTTTGATGTGATTTGAGGGCTCAACTAAGTTTGTATGGTGTTTTAGGACTGGTTGGTATGTTTAGTTGAGGTCCCGGGGGCCTCGGGTTGATTTCGGGTGGTAACGGATCATTCTTGGACCTAGGTTGTTGGCTGATAACTGTTGGTGTGTTTCTTCTTGCTTCCTCTTACGCGTTTGTGAAGGGTGTTTGTCAGCTGGGAAGATTTTGTTGTTCTCGTTTGCAAAGATCAGGATGCGAATGTGAAGGTATGGACTATGTGCACATCGTGAATGAGGGATATGTGTCGCATTCGCGAAGAGATGTTGAGATAGCTAGGGACCCTAGGCCCTTGGTCTACACGTTCGCGGGGCAAGGGTCGTGTTCGCGTACTCGAAGAGGTGGTGTTAGCAAAGCTCCGCGTTCGTGAAGCTGTGGTCGCGTTCGTGAAGCTGTGGTCGCGTTCGCGAAGTGTTAAATTGAGAGACAAGCAATTTGGTCTATGCGAACGCGAGAGGAAGGTCGCATTCGTGATGAAGGAATATCTGGGCACCAGTGTTAAATTTCAAAACGAGGGTTTGAACCCATTTTTCATATTTTGAGCTACAGACCACTGATTTGGCCGATTCTTAAAGGAATCTTCAAGGAGTTGATTGGGGTAAGTGATTTTTACTTGGTTTTAACTAAATTCCATGATTATGCCTTTAATTCCACCATCTAATTTGTGATTTGGAGTGGAAAATTGGAGAAAAAAAAGGAAGAGTTCTTGAATTAGATTTTTGAGATTTTGAATGAGATTTTATTATCATATTGGAGTAAATTTGATATGATGAAACTCGTGAGTGAATGTGTGTTCATAGTTTGTGACTTTTACCCGATTTCGAGACGTGGGCCCGGGAGGCTTTTAGGGTGATTTTCGAATTTCTGGTTAAAGTCTTGATTTCATTAATTAGTTTAGTTTATTATAGTTGTATTTATGATATGTAATTGTGTTTGGCTAGATTTGGGCCATTCAGAGCCGGATAATCGAGGAAAAGGCATTCTTATGGATTGATTTGAGCTTGGTTCAAGGTAAGTGTCTTGCCTAGCCTTGTGTAGGGGAAATTCCCTTAGGATTTGGTACTGTTGTGATATGTGAGCGCCGTGTACGCAAGGTGACGAGCGCGTACACGGGCTATATGTTGTAAAACTCGATTGTACTGAATAATAACCTGTTTTCATTCTTAATTGAGTTATACCAATATACGTAGTTATCCTATTTAGTCTAATATAGCATGTCTATGTGCTTTAACTGCTTATTTGAACTCTGTGCAGCATGCCTAGTTGATTTCCTTCTCTTCGTTGTTTTTTATCAATCTTAAATGTAGAATTCTTGTTGTTAACTGTTGTATTTATTGGTTTGATCTGTTCGTTTACTTTTGAGACTATGAGGCGGTTCCTTGGGAGTTCTCCCTGCACATTTACTTTTGAGACTACGAGGCGGTACCTCGGGATTTCTCCCTGCACATTTACATTTGAGATTACAAGACGGTACCTCGGGAGTTATCCCTGTATATTTACTTTTGAGACTACGAGGCGGTACCTCGAGAGTTCTCCCTGCTTATTTATTTTGGGACTACGAGACGGTATCTTACAAGATCCCCTGTTGTTTATCTCTGTGTGTTGTACTGTTATTTCGTAGTGTTTTTCCTTTCGCTAAATTCTAGTCTATTATTATACATTTATATTCTCCTGCTTTATTTATTATATACCAGTGGGCCTAACCTAACCTCGTCACTACTCGACCGAGGTTAGGCTTGGCACTCACTGGCTACCATTGTGGTGTCCTCATGCTAATTTTCTGCACATGTTTTGTGTGCAGATCCAGATGCTCATTATCAGTCACATTATTAGTAAGCAGAGATAGTTTAGAGACTTCAAGGTATATCTGCCACATCCACAGACCTCAGAGTCCCCCTCTATTCTTCCCTATGTCAATCACTTTTTGTATTTCTTTTTATTATACTCTGGTGCATAGAGATGCGAATTTCTTTCTATAGCTTGTGACTTTTCCGGGTTTTGTGAAGAATGTGTATTTTAGCGTATTTGTTATTGCACATGCCGAGCGGCATTGTTGCTAGTTATTCAGTTATCTATTGCTGTTAGATGTTAGAATTTACTTCCATTATTGTTATTTCCGCAAATTGTTAGGCTTACCTAGTCGTAGAGACTAGGTGCTGTCATGACGTGTTTCGGAGGGATGTTTGGGTCGTGACAGGTATTGATCAGTAATTGGCAACAATCGACCAAAATCTGATCGATTCATGATGGTCGGTAATCGTATGGTCGGTAGAGTTAACCGATCGACTTCGGTCGGTAAATTAAATTCTAAAAAAAATTACTAAAAAAATTGATCGAAGTCGGACGATATTTGTAATTATGTAATTAAAAAATACACCATGTGAGAATCGAACCGGGTAATGTACTATGGCAGGATACTATTCTACCACTAGACCATTGGTGCATTTTGTTCTAAGACTTTATTTCATATTTTCGTGCAAAAATAACCAACCCATGTCGGTCGATTTTATTAAAAATATATTATCGGTTGGTCTTTTGAAATGACCAGCCGAAATCGGTCTATTTTCAGGATATTAATTTTAATTTATTTTAAATAAAATATCGATGAACTTTTGTCGGTTTTTTAAAAAATAAATTTCGCGGATGCAAAAATAGTTACTCGCATTTTCGCGCAAAAAAACAACCAAAGTTGGTCGATTTTTGTCACGATCCAAAAATTCACTAGTCGTGATGGCACCTAACCCGACCTGCTAGGTAAGCCAACTAATAGTCAATACAATCCAAATGAGATTTATAGGAAAAATAGTGAAAAATTAACTGAACATTTATATATTAACCCAAGGACTTGTAGTACGAATCATGAGTTTCTACGAATTTCAAAATTTTATAAAGCTGGTACAAATAGATACACGATCTATTTGAAAGTTAGATAAATAGACTATCAAAATCTAAAGCTACCAAGGACAAGTAGAAGCTATATTCCGGAATCCATGAACATCTTCAGAGTCAGTTCCCGACATCACTAGCAACCCCGCTCCAAAATCTGTACGCAATGTGCATAAGTGTAGTATGAGTACAACCGACCCCATGTACCCAGTAAGTATCTTGTCTAACCTCGCCGAAGTAGTGACGAGGCTTTTTAGTTAAAAGATACACACTGATAAAATCTGTACCGTAAACTTGCAATAGAACTATGCTACGACATATCAGAAAAGAGTACACAAAACAAATATGCAAAACAATAACTGACTCATAGAATAAATCGCAATTTGACATTTTCCAAAATCTCGACCAATATTTTCCTTAGAGCGAAAACCAATAAACTACGAGAGTCACTCCATAACTTTCATAGCGTGAAGAATGTACTCAGATATCAAGTCAATTGCACGACACCGCCCTTCGTGCATTTATCTCATCCTCACCAAATATGCGTATAACTGTGATGACCCAAAAAGTCATCTCTCATTTTGTAAGTCAAAACTGTATTCCGAGGCCTTGAAAACCTCCTTTTATCTCACCTCATTTTGCGTGCACAGCCCGGGCGTATATTCGGGAAGATTTTATGTGAAAACTGAGAATATTGCTAATTTTGCCTTCAATATTAAATTTAAGTTGACTTCGGTCAACATTTTGGGTAAACGCACCCGGACCCGTGATTCGATAGTCCCGAAGGGTCTGTAGAAAAACATGGGACTTGGGCATGTGCCCGGAATTGAATTCCGAGGTCCCAAGCCCGAGAAATGAATTTTTGAAAGAAATTATTTTACTGAAATTATAAGTCTTTGGAAATTTGATCATGTTTAAAATTGATGGTATCGGGCCCGTATTTTGGTTTCGGAGCCCAGTACATGTTTAATATAGTATTTTAGTGGTGGCTGTAAAATTTGGTAAGAAACGGAGGTCATTTGACGTGATTCGGACCCGTAGTTGTGAAAGTTGAAACTTTTTAAGTTTTGTGATTTTTCTTTGAATTCTATGCTAAGTTCGTTGTTTAAGATGTTATTTTGGCGATTTGATCGCACGAGTAAGTCCGTAGGATGTTTTTAAGGTTGTGTACATGTTTGGTTTGGAGCCCCGAGGGCTCGGATGAGTTTCGGGTAGGTTCCGGGGTTTTTAGAATTGGAAAATCACTGTTGGTGCACCAGTTCTGGTGTGCCCGCATCTGCGAGCCTAGGGCCACAGGTGCAAGACCGCAGGTGCGGTCCAGTCCAGCCAAGCCAACCCTCTTTCCGCAGGTGCAACAAAAATTCCACAGAAGCAGTTCAGCAAAAGCAGATTCACCTCCGCAGGTGCGGCCCTCAGTGGCCTTGCCCATTTCCGCAGGTGCGACCATTTTTCCACAAGCGCAGGTGCGGGGGTCGGGTAGTATGTTTTAAATTAGAGCTTCAGCCGAATTCTTTTTCACTTCTTCACAAAAATAGAAGATCAAGAGCGATTTTCTCAAGAGATTTTCTTCCTAAATCATAGGTAAGTGTCCACTAACTAATTTCCTTCAACTTTCTAATGATTTTCATAAACTTTTATCAAGAATTTTAGGGTTTTAATGGTAGAACATTGGGAATTTGGGTAGAGTTAGGGTTTTTAGAATAATTGAAATTTAGACCTCATTTTGAGGTCGTATTTCGAAACTAATTACATATTCGGGCTCGTAGGTGAATGGGTGATCGGGTTTTGGCCCGAACCTCGAGTTTTGACCAAGCGTGCCCGAGATCGATTTTTGACTTTTTAGGAAGAATGATAGAAAATTCATAATTAAGCATTGGGGTTGCATTATTTAGCATTTATTGATATTATTAAGTTAATTATATCTAGATACAATTGAATTGGAGGTGAATTCTAAGGGGAAAGCAGTAATTGAGGCTTGAGTTGGTCGTGGAATTCGAGGTTAGTGCTTGGATTAACCTTAGCTTGAGGGAGTAGGTGTTGTATCATATTTTCTATGTGTAAGTATCATGTTCAACGTATATGTGAGGTGACGAGTACCTATACGTTGGTGTCAAGTATGCCCGTGAGTCGAATATTGTGATTTATGTGGTTTTTTGTTAAGTAATACTTGAGTTTCACTATATAGCTATCCATATTGGTGGAAATTCCTTGATATTGAACTGTGTTGAGTATTGGTTTCAGTTGAAGATGTTTATGTGAAGTTATGCACTAAGTGAGATTGGTTATAGATGTTTTTCCCTTGTCGGGATGGTATTGATTCCACTGTTGGCTCCCTTGCCGGGACGTTATTGTTTTAATTTTGTTTACTCTGTTAATTTCCTTGTTGGATTGTTGTCATTTGATGTGGTTGGGTGAGGAAGAGTGAGAAAGAAAGAAGGGTGATTCCGTGCGTGAGATTGTGAGTGAATGTTAATACACGTAAGGTGATGTCGTACTGATATTGTGATTGTAAAAGCACGAAGGGTGATGTTGTGTCATGATATGAGTGATAATGCACGAAGGATAATGCAGTTCCATGATTATGTAAGGTAAAAGCACGAAGGGTGATGCCGTGCTGAATATATTAATTCTGATGGTGAGAATGAGAGTAAAAGCACGAAGGGTGATGCCGCGCACTTGTTTTGTATTATTATTTATGTTTCTTAAATAGATATCTAATTTGTGCCTTATCTCGTTACTTCCATTATTTGATATTTCCTCCCCTCAGCATGTTCCCCTTTCCTTTATGCTTAGTTGCTTATTCCTCGTTGTATTATTTTCTCTGTATGCTATTAAACTGTACAGGTTGATTTTGGTTGTCGTGTCCTAGCCTCGTCACTACTTCGTTGAGGTTAGGCTTGGCACTTACTTAGTACATGGGGTTAGCTGTACTGATGCTACACTCTGCACTTTTGTGCAGATCCCGGTACTGGACTCTTCGGACCTTAGATTAGGGTTGCTGCGTTCAGTCCAATGGAGATTCTGAGGTAGTTCTGTAGACGTCCGTAGGCCTTGGCGTCCCCTCCTATTTCATTTCTACTCTGTTCTTATTTACTTCTGAGACAGATGTATATTTGTATTTTGTTCAGACTTCTATTTGTAGTATTCATAGACAGTCCATGAGATTGTGACACCTGTTCTGGGAGTACTTTGGTTCTGGATTTCGTGTTAGTATCATATCAAGATGTTAAATCATATCATATCGTATTTTATATTCTGTGGTTTTATTATAAAATCTGGTAAAGCTGTTAAAGATAAAGAAATAAGATAGGTAATCAGAAATGCTGGATTGCCTAGCGGGTTCAATGTTAGGCGCCATCACGGTCCCGATGGTGGGAAATTCGGGTCGTGACAATAACAGTACCAACCGGATGGCAGAAATACTGATAGTAGTAATGATAAAGTAGGAAATACACAAGTAGAAATAATGAACGAGGATATATGTCACGACCCGAATTTCCCACCGTCCGAACCGTGATGGCGCCTAACATTGAACCCGCTATGCAAGTCAATGTTATCGGTTATTCTATATTTTTTTCTTATTTTTAGCAACTAGTTAGTGACATAAAAGATCAACGAAAATAAAAGTGCGGAAGAAATAGAATCTAACAACCTTTAAAATACTATCACAAAACCCATAATAACAACTCCCAGAACCTGGTGTCACGCTTTCACGGACTATCTACGAATACTAGCAATAAGGGGTTTGAACAAAAGTAAATACATCTGTTTCTGGAATATTTAGAACAAAATACAAATGAAATAGGAGGGGACGCCAAGGCCTGCGGACGCCTGCAGGACTACCTCGGTGTCTCCGACTGGACTGAAGGCAGCCTCCTAGCTCTAATGTCCAAAGGGTCCTATATCGGGATCTGCACAGCAAAAGATGTGCAGGTGTAGCATCAGTACAACCGACCCCATGTACTGAGTAAGTGTCGAGCCTAACCTCGGCAAAGTAGTGACGAGGCTAGGACACGATAATTAAGGCAACCTGTGCAGTTTAAAATATTCGGGAGAATTAATAGCAACAGGAATAACCAGTTAAGTACAAGGGAAAAGGGGAAACATGCTGGGGAAAAGCAATATCAGATAATAGAAATAACGAAAATAAGACAACAGTTCAATTATCTAAGTAGCAGCAAGAAGTAACAACCACAGAGAAAATAGTGCACGACATCACCCTTCATGCTTTTACTCTCATCCTCACCAAACAATAAATAAAGCAAGTGCACGGCATCACCCTTCGTGCTTTTACTCTCATCCTCACCCAATAATAAATCGATACGGCATGACATCACCCTTTGTGCTTTTAATATCATAACATGGAACGGCATCACCCTTCGTGCTTTTACACTCTCATCCTCACAATAATCAATACACAGCATCACCCTTCTTGCTACACTCTCATCCTCACAATAATCAATACACGGCATCACGCTTCGTGCTTTACACTCTTCCTCACAATAATCAATACACGGAATCACCCTTCGTGCTTTACACTCTTCCTCATCCAAACAATATCAATAACAGAAGTTTGGCAAGGAAAGATCAACAATATGAATCATAAATCATAACATCCCGGCAAGGGAACAACAGTAAAAAAATATCACTATCCCGGCAAGGGACACATCTATAATCAATCTTTCTCAAGTACATATCTTTACATAAGATTCCTTAACCGAACAAATACTCAACAAAATCCATTACCAAGAATTTCCACCGAATGAACAACCACTAAAGTGAAATTCAAGCTATAACACAGTAATTATCAATTAAAATCACATAATTCAAAATTTTTGACTCACGGGCATGCTTGACACTAACGTATAGGTACTCGTCACCTCACCTGTACGATGAACATGGTATAAACACACAGAAAATAAGAGTCAACACATATTCCCTCAAGCTAAAGTTACGCCAAACACTTACCTCGACTTCCACGACCAAAATCAAGCCTCAACCACCTCTTTTCCTTTTGAACTCGACTCCAAATCGATTGTATCTAGACATAATTGACTCACTAACATCAATAAACGCTAAATAATTCAATTTCAATACTTAATTACAGATTTCCTATCATTCTTCCCAAAAAGTAAAAATTCGACCCCGGGCCCGCTTGATCAAAATTCGAGGTTCAGACCAAAACCCGATCACCCATTCACCCACGAGCCCGAATATGTAATTAGTTTTGAAATCCGACCCCAAAACAAGGTCTAAATTCCAATTATATAAAAAGCCCTAACTCTACCCAAATCCCTAATTTTCTATCCTTAAGAACATATTTAGGCCTAGAAATCTAATGGGTGTTAATGGAAATGGAAGAGAATGAGTCTAAGATTACATACCTATGAATTTGTAGTGAAGTTCCATTTCAAAAATCGCCCAATTTAGAGTTTGGAAGAAGAAGTTATGAGTTTTTGAAGAATGCCCGTTTTTGCTACTGTTTTAAGAAGACTGGACACTTACTCTATGCGTTTGCGAGCCTTGGCCGCGTTCGCATAGGTTTAATGTCCCAGGCCTACGCGTTCGTGGGCCACAGGCCACGTTCGCATAGTGTTATAGGCTACCTAGGCCTAGGCCCCCTATACTCTATGCATTCGCGTTGAGTAATTTTCCTATGATCCACGTTCGCACCCTGTACTATGCGATCACATAGTGTTACCCAGCCCTCTTCCCCACGTATGCATTGCGTTCGCATGGATACCCATGCGTTCTCATAGGGTTAATTTCCTGGAAACCAGCAACATCCATAAGACACCAGATTTTCTAAGTAAAAATCACCCGACGCCTATCCGAAACTCACCCGAACCCTCGGGGCTCCAAACCAAACACGTACACAACCTCAAAAAAATCCTACGGACTTACTCGTGCGATCAAATCGCCAAAATAACATCTTAAACAATGAATTGAGCATAGAAATCAAAGAAAAATCTCAAAACTTTCAAAGTCTCAAATTTTACAAATACAGGTCCTAATCACGCCAAATGACATCCGTTCCTTACCAAATTTTACAGCCATATCATAATTTTCATATTGAACCTGTACTGTGCTCCGAAACAAAAATACGGGCCGGATACCATAAATTTCAAATATAACCAAATTTCCAAAAACTCTTATATTTTCAGTAAAGCAATTTCTTTCAAAAATTCATTTCTTTGGCTTGGGACCTCGGACTTTGATTCTAGGCATAAGCCCAAGTCCCATATTTTCCTACGGAACCTCAGGGACCATCAAATCACGGGTCTGGGTCCAGGTCCGTTTACCCAAAATGTTGACCGAAGTCAACTTAAATTCAATTTTAAAGGCAAAACTAGCATTTTTCTCAGTTTTTCATATAAAAGTTTCCCGGCTATACGCCCGGGCTGTGCATGCAAAACGAGGTGAAATACCTGAATCCGCCCGAGTCATCACATTCTCCACCTCTAAAACAAGCGTTCATCCTCGAACGGACATAGAAAAGTACCTAAATCCGGGGAAAATGGGGATATTAGTTCCGCATATCGGACTCGGACTCCCAGGTAGCTACCTCGGCAGGCTGATCTCTCCACTGGACATGAACCGAAGGATAACTCTTCGATCTCAACTGACAAACTTACGGGTCTAATATGGAGACCGACTCCGCCTTATAGGTCAAATCCTTGTCCAACTGGACACTGCTGAAATCTAACACATGGGCTGGGTCTCCGTGGTACTTTCGAAGTATAGACACATGAAACACCGGATGCACAACTGATAAATTCGGTGGCAACGCAAGTCTGTAAGACACCTCTCCCACTCTGTCAAGAATCTCAAATGGACCAATGAATCTAGGGCTTAGCTTGCCCTTCTTCTCAAATCTCATCACACCCTTCATGGGAGATATCCGAAGCAATACCCGCTCCCCAACCATGAATGCCAATCACGAACTATGGAGTCGGCATAACTCTTCTGCCTGAACTGCACTGTAAGAATTCTACCCTAAATGATCTTAACCTTATCCAAGGCATCCTGCACTAACTTCGTACCCAACAACCGAGCTTTTCCCGGCTCAAACCACCCAACCGGCGACCTACACCGCCTACCATATAATGCCTCATAAGGAGCCATCTGAATGCTCGACTGATAGCTGTTGTTGTAGGCAAACTCAGCTAATGGCAAGAACTAATCCCAAAAGCCTCCAAAGTCAATGACACAGGCTCGTAGCGTATCCTCCAAAATCTAAATAGTACGCTCGGATTGTCCGTCCATTTGAGGATGAAATGTTGTGCTCAACTCAACCCTCGTGCCCAACTCACTCTGAACTGTCTTCCAGAAATGCGAGGTAAACTGCGTACCTCGGTCAGAAATAATGGACACAGGCACACCATGAAGGCGAACAATCTCCCTAATGTATATGTCTGCCAATCTCTCCGAAGAATAGGATACTGCCACAGGAATGAAATGCGCTGACTTGGTCAACCTATCCACAATGACCCACACCGCATCAAACTTCCTCTGAGTTCGTGGGAGCCCAACTACGAAATCCATGGTGATACACTCCCACTTCCACTCGGGAATCTCAATCTGCTGCATCAAACCACCCGGTCTTTGGTGCTTGTACTTAACCTGCTGACAGTTCAAGCACCGTGCTACATATGCCATAATATCTTTCTTCATCCTCCGCCACCAATAATGATGTCGCAAATCCTGGTACATCTTTGCGGCGCCTGGATGAATGGAATACCGGGAACTATGGGCCTCCTTCAATATCAACTCACGAAGTCCATCCATTTTGGGTACACAAATACGACCCTGCATCCGTAAAACTCCATCTTCACCAACTGTAACCTGCTTGGTATCCCCGTGCCGGACCGTATCCCCGAGGACACACAAATGAGGATCATCATACTGCCGGTCTCGAATATGATCAAATAATGAAGAACAAGCAAATGTATAAGCTAGAATACGGCCGGGCTCAGAAACATCCAATCTAATGAATCTATCGGCTAAAGCCTGAACATCCAAAGCAAGCGGCCTCTCTCTGACCAGAATATAAGAAAGACTACCCATGCTTGCTGACTTCCTACTCAAAGCATCGGCCACCACATTGGCCTTCCTCGGATGATATAAGGTGGTGATATCATAGTTTCAACAGCTCCAACCATCTCCTCTGCCTCAAATTCAACTCCTTTTTCTTGAACAAATATTGAAAACTCTTGTTATCCGTGAACACCTCACAAGACACGCCATATCAATAATGCCTCCAAATCTTCAGCGTGTGAACAATGGCTGCTAACTCCAAATCATGAATTGGATAATTCTTCTCGTGGATGTTTAACTGACGTGAAGCATATGCAATAACCTTGCCATCCTGCATCAACACTGCACCAAGTCCAACCCGAGATGCATCACAATACACAGTATATGGCCCTGAACCTGAGGGAAAAACCAACACCGGCGTGGTCAAGGCTGTCTTGAGCTTCTGAAAGCTCGCCTCACACTCATTTGACCACCTTAACTGGGCAGCCTTCTGAGTCAACCTGGTCATTGGGGCTGCAATAGATGAAAAGCCCTCCACAAACCAACGATAGTAGCCTGCTAAGCCCAAGAAACTCCGAATCTCTGTAGCTGATGTGGGCCTAGACCAATCCTTGGCTACTGAAATCTTCTTGGGATCCACATGGATACCCTCTGCTGATACAACATGACCCAAGAATGCAACTGAACTCAACCAGAACTCACCCTTAGAAAATTTAGCATACAACTGACTGCCTTCAAAGTCTGAAGAACGACTCGAATGTGCTGCTCGTGCTCCTCCCGGCTGGGGGAATAAATCAGAATATCATCAATGAAGAAAATCACAAAGGAATCCAGATAAGGCCTGAACACTCGGTTCATCAAGTCCATTAAAGCTGCTGGGGCATTTTTCAACCCGAATGACATCACTAAGAACTCATAATGCTCGTACCGAGTGCGAAAAGCTGTCTTAGGGACATCGGAGGCCCTAATCCTCAACTGATGGTAGCCGGATCTCAAATTGATCTTCGAAAACACCTTGGCACCCTGAAGCTGATCAAACAAATCATCGATCTGCGACAATGGATACATATTCTTGATGGTAGCTTTGTTCAATTGCCGATAATCTATACACATCATCATCGACCCATCCTTCTTCTTAACAAACAACACCAGAGCACCCCAAGGCGAGACACTAGGCTTAATGAAGCCTTTATCAAGCAAATCCTGCAACTGTTCTTTCAACTCCTTTAACTCTGGCGGAGCCATACGATAAGGCGGAATAGAAATGGGCTGAGTGCTCCGAGCCAAATCAATGAAAAAGTCAATATCCCTTTCGGGTGGCATACCCGACAGGTCTGCAGGGAATACCTCTAGAAACTCACGGACTATGGGTAGAGACTCCATAGAAGTAACCTCGGCACTAGAATCACGAACATAAGCCAAATAGGCCAAACACCCCTTCTCAACCATGGGCCGAGCCTTCATATATGAGATAACCCTGCTGGAAGAATGGCTAAGGAGCCCCTCTCCACTCCAATTGAGGCACTCCCGGCAAGGCCAAGGTCACAGTCTTGGCATGACACTCCTGAATAGCATGATAGGGGGACAAGCAATCCATTCCCAAAATAACATCAAAATTGACCATATCAAGGAGTAGAAGATCTACTCTGGTCTCCAGACGAACGATAACCACTATACATGAACGGTAGACTTGATCTACCACAATAGAATCACTCACCGGTGTAGATACATATACAGGAGTACTCAGGGAATCACGAGGCATAATCAGATAAGGAGCAAAATATGAGGACACGTATGAATATGTGGACCCCGGGTCAAATAAAACTGAAGCATCCCTGCTGCAAACTGAAACCATACCTGTAATGACTACATCGGAGGCATCAGCCTCAAGCCTGGCGGGAATAACATAGCATCGGGGATGGGCCCCACCAATCTGAACATCTCTAGGTCGACCTACTGCGGGTTGTCCTCTACCTCTAATAGCATGACCTCCACCTCTAACTATCTGGCCTCCACCTCTGGCACCTCGACCTCCACCCCTAGCTGGCTGAGGTGGTGGTGGAGCACTTGGTGCGGGAATCATAACACGGGAACCCTGGTGCTGAGAACTACTCGAGGCTCGGGGGAAAAATCTAGCAATATGACCCGGGCCACCACAAGTATAACAGGATCTCGGCTGCTGCGACTGTTGGCCCTGAAATTGTCCTTGTCGACCAGAGTAACCTCTCTGAAAACTCTGGAGCGGCGATGCACTGATAGGAGCTGTTGGTGCACTGCCGGATACCTGAAACGCTAACTGAAAGGGTATAGGATGATGACCCCTACCAAAAGAATCCGTGCCTCCAGATGAGGCACCACTGAACCGGTCAAAATGACGAGGCCTCTTGTCAGACCCCTGACCACTATCTGCAATAAGAGCATCTCGACTCACCTGGCCACATTGGACGCCTCCTGAAATGAAATATCACTGCCTATCTCTCTGGCCATCTGTAGTCTAATCGGTTGAGCTAGCCCCTCAATAAACCTCCTTACCCTCTCTCGTTCGGTGGGGAGTATCATGATAGCATGTTGGGCCAAAGTGATGAATCGGGTCTCATACTGTGTAAGTGTCATAGAACCCTGTTGGAGACGCTCAAACTTCCTCCGGAGATCCTCTCTCTGGGTGACTGGAAGAAACTTCTCCAAGAAAAAAATGGAGAACTGGGCCCAAGAGAAGGGCGATGATCCAGCTGGTCTAGTCAAGCAATAATCCCTCCACCAAGTCTTGGCGGGACCAGAAAGGCGGAAAGTAGCAAATTCGACCCCATTGGTCTCCACAATCCCTATGTTCCGAAGAACCTCATAGCAACTGTCTAAGTAATCCTGGGGATCATATGAAGATGCACCGTTGTAAGTATTAGTGAAAAGCTTGGTGAACCTGTCCAACCTCCACAAAGCATCAGTAGACTGCTCCATCACCGGTCTGAGCCATGATACCCGGCTGAGCTGGCTGAGATACTGGAGTCTAAAACTAAGGAGCCAACTGCTCCGGAGCACGAGTAGTGGGAGTTTGGGCTCCTCTCCCAGCCTGAGAGACGGCTGGTGCTGCAGGAAGCAAACTTGCCCGAGCGACACTCTCCATGAGGCCCACTAGGCGGACCAGAGCATCCTGGAGTACTAGGGTGGCAATGAACCCCTCGGGGACCTGAGCTAGCCCAACCGGGACTGTCTAGGCAGGAACCTCATCAACAAACTCTACCTGAAGTTCCGCCGCTGGGGCTGCTGCTCTGGGCTGAGCTCTGCCCCTGCCTCGACCTCTAGCATGGCCTCGGCCTCAGCCCCTTGTAGGAGCTGCAACTGGAGGCTCGGGCTGCTGATCAGTGGATGAAGAAGCACGTGTTCTTTCCATCTGCGAGAGAATAGAGTAAAAATTCAGTTAGTACTGAGAATTCAAATCGCACGACAGAGAAGAATAGATGTGAAGTCATTCCAAGGCTCTATAGCCTCTAGGGATAAGCACAAACGTCCCCATACCGATCCCTCAGACTCTACTAAGCTTGTCCGTGAATTGTGAGACCTATGTAACCTAGGGCTCTGATACCAACTTGTCACAACCCGAATTTCCCACCGTCGGGACCGTGATGGCGCCTAACATTAAACCCGCTAGGCAAGCCAACGTTACCGGTTATTCTATATTATTTCTTTATTTTTAGCAACTAGTTAGTGACATACAAGATCAGTTGAAATAAAAGTGTGGAAGAAATAGAATCTAACAACCTTTTAAAATACTATCACAAAACCCATAATAACAAATCCCAGAACTTGGTGTCACGCTTCCAGGGACTATCTATGAATACTACAAATAAGGGGCTTGAAGAAAAGTAAATACATCTGTTTCTGGAATATCTAGAACATAATACAAATGAAATAGGAGGGGACGCCAAGGCCTGCGGACGCCTGCAAGACTACCTCGGTGTCTCTGACTGGACTGAAGGCAGCCTCCTAGCTCTAATGTCCAAAGGGTCCTGTACCGGGATCTGCACAACAAAAGATGTGCAGGTGTAGCATCAGTACAACCGACCCCATGTACTGAGTAAGTGTGGAGCCTAACCTCAGCGAAGTAGTGACGAGGCTAGGACACGCCAATTAAGAGAACCTATGCAGTTTAATAATATTCGGGAGAAATAATAGCAACAGGAATAACCAGTTAAGTACAAGGGAAAAGGGGAAACATGCTGGGGAAAAGCAATATTAGATAACAGAAATAACGAAAATAAGACAACAATTCAATTATCTAAGTAGCAGCAGGAAGTAACAATCACAGAGAAAACAGTGCACGACATCACCCTTCGTGCTTTTACTCTCATCCTCACCAAACAATAAATAAAGCAAGTGCACGGCATCACCCTTCGTGCCTTTACACTCTCATCCTCACAATAATCAATACACGGCATCACCCTTCGTGCTACACTCTCATCCTCACAATAATCAATATACGACATCACCCTTCGTGCTTTACACTCTTCCTCACAATAATCAATACACGACATCACCCTTCGTGCTTTACACTCTTCCTCACCCAAACAATATCAATAACAGAAGTTTGTCAAGGAAAGATCAACAATATGAATCATAAATCATAACATCCCCTCAAGGGAACAACAGTAAAAACAATATCACTATCCCGGTAAGGGACACAATTATAACCAATCTCGCTCAAGTACATATCTTTACAGAAGATTCCTTAACCGAACAAATACTCAACTAAATTTATGACCAAGAATTTCCACCGAATGAACAACCACTAAAGTGAAATTCAAGCTATAAAATAGTAAATATCAATGAAAATCACATAATTCAACATTTCCGACTCACGGGCATGCTTGAAACCAACGTATAGGTACTCGTCACCTCACCTATACATTGAACATGGTATAAACACACAGCAAATAAGACTCAACTCCTATTCCCTCAAGCTAAAGTTAGGCCAAACACTTACCTCGACTTCCACGACCAAAATCAAGCCTCAATCACCGCCTTTTCCTTTTGAACTCGACTCCAAATCAATTGTATCTAGAAATAATTGACTCAATAACATCAATAAATGCTAAATAATACAATTGCAATACTTAATTACAGATTTCCTATCATTCTTCCCAAAAAGTAAAAATTTGACCCCGGGCCCGCTTGGTCAAAACACGATGTTCGGACCAAAACCCGATCACCCACGAGCCCGAATATGTAACTAGTTTTGAAATCGACCCCAAAATGAGGTCTAAATTCTAATTATACAAAAAGTCCTAACTCTACCCAAATACCTATATTTCTACCCTTAAGACTATGATTTAGGCCTAGAAATCTAATGGTTGTTAATGGAAATGGAAGAAAATGAATCTAAGATTACATACCTATGAATTTGTAGTGAAGTTACCTTTCAAAAATCGCCCAATTTGGAGTTTGGAAGAAGAAGTTATGAGTTTTTGAAGAATGCCCGTTTTTGCTACTGTTTTAAGAAGACTGGACACTTACTCTATGCGTTCACGAGCCTTGGCCACGTTCGCATAGGCTTAATCCCCCAAATCTACGCGTTCGGGGGCCACATGCCGCGTTCACACAGTGTTATAGGCTACCCAGCCCCAGGTCCCATATACTCTATGCGTTCGCGACTACATGGGTGCGTTCGCGTAGAGTAATGTTTCTATGCTCCGCGTTCGCACACTGTACTATGCGATCACATAGTGTTACCCAGCCCCCTTCCCCGCGTGTGCATTGTGTTCGCATGGATACCCATACGTTTGCATAGGGTAAATTTCCTGGACAACAACAACAGCCACAAGACACCAGATTTTCTAAGTAAAAATCACCCCGACGCCTATCCGAAACTCACCCGAGCCCTCGGGGCTCCAAACCAAACATGTACACAACCTGAAAATATCCTATGGACTTCCTCGTGCGATCAAATTGCCAAAACAACATCTTAAACAACGACTTGAGCATAGAAATCAAAGAAAAATCTCAAAACTTTCAAAGTCTCAAATTTTACAAATACGGGTCGAATCATGTCAAACACCTCCGTTCCTTACCAAATTTTACAGACATATCATAATTATCCTATTGAACCTGTTCTAGGCTCCGGAACCAAAATACGGGCCCGATACCATAAATTTCATATATAACCGAATTTCAAAAAACTCTTATATTTTCAGTAAAACAATTTCTTTCAAAAATTCATTTCTCGGGCTTGGGACCTCGGTATTCGATTTCGGGCATATGCCCAAGTCACATATTTTCCTACGGACCCTCCGGGACCATCAAATCATGGGTTCGGGTCTGTGTACCCATAATGTTGACCGAAGTCAACTTAAATTTAATTTTAAAGGCAAAACTAGCATTTTTCTCCGGTTTTCATATAAAAGCTTCTTGGTTATATGCCCGGGCTGTGCACGCAAAATGAGGTGAAATAAAAGGAGGTTTTCAAGGCCTCGGAACACCGTTTTGACTTGTAAAAATAAGAGAAGATTTTTTGGGTCATCACAATATACATATGGGAAACAATTATAATACTAGGTAGAAAGCATAGGAGTAATGACAACAATTAGGAAAGAATATAAACATCAACTAACTAGCATGGTGGAGGCCTAGATATAAATATAACAAATAAGAAGGGAACACATGATCTTTATAAGTTAACAAGTAAAGGCATGAATAACTAACATGGTAGAAGGAATGTACTAAAGGGAAACAAAATAGATACGACATGGATATAGCAACAGGAAGTAGGCATGGTATTTGCAATTTAAGCAAGTAGAAGGCATGGGAAACACAACAGCAATTGAGATATAGAACAATGACAGAATAGGAACGACAAGTCACATAAGAACCACAAGTACGACAATAACAGCTCAAGGTAAAGACATGAACATATCTACTAAGAAAGGATATCACGACATAATGCACATCCCTCGTCCTCACCTGCACGGAAACATCCTTCGTGCCATGAACTCGTGATAACATAAAATCATGATAATATAAATGAAATGGAACGACATCACCCTTCGTTCTTTTACTATTAAATGAAATAGCATGCCATCACCTTTCATGCTTTACACTCACATAACATGGCACAACATCACCCTTCGTGCTTTACACTCAAATGAAATGGCACGAAATCACCCTTCGTGCTTTACACTCACATAACATGGAACGACATCAACCTGTGTGCTTTTACTCTCAAATGATATGGCACGGCATCACCCTTCGTGCTTTACACTCTCTCTTACATGATAACATATATATAATGGCACGACATCACCCTTCGTGATTTATACTCTTCCTTACCAAGCATATGTATATCAATGTCAAACAAGGTAGGAAGCATAAATAACGTCAAGGAGAGTGTTTAAATAAATATTCCAAATGAACCTCATTCATAACTTTCAAGCCAACAATAGTTTAAAATAAACCCTCAAGAACCTTATTATTGAAGTATATAAACAAATCTCAAGAATGATCTACAGCACTAGTGTAGAATCTAATATCTCAAGAATACTGGCCGTAGCAATGTATTAATGATTAAGCATAATGATGACCGAATTAGACACATCAATATTTTCTCAGAATTTCATCAAATTTTGATCAAGTTATAATAAACTAAATCTTGATTTCTAACATTTAATTCTATATTCTTAGTATTTATGAGTCAAGTAAGACATGAAGCAAGAAGGTCACGTAATTCTACAAGGCACAATTCATAGCATAATCTACCACCGAGCATGATTAACCCTGGGACATGCATATATGCTCGTCACCTCATATATGTATCACCCCCGTATGTAGCAAATAATTTCAAATAGTAGGAAATTCCCTCAATAAATTTAGGCAAGACACTTACCTCAATTCCGCTAACTAAATACTCAATTTAGCTTTTCCTTTACAATTTCACCTTCACCCGACTCAATCTAGCCAAAAACGACTTAAATATGTAACACAATGCAAGAGAAAATAATTTCAATTAATAAAGCTATGACCTTTATACAATTTTTAAAAAGTCAATAAAAGTCGACCACGGGCCCGCTCGGTCCAAACCTAGGTCCAAGGGTAGGTCTTGACTACCCATAGCCCCACAAGTTCATACACGTATTTTGTTTTCAAATTTGAGTCCGATTCGACTCTTAAACCCCAAATATATTTTTTTCAAAACATAGGCAAAATCCCCAAATTTTTTCCTAGATTCTCTTGAATTTGATGCTAAATCTAATGTATAATTGTGAAATATAATTAAAAATTGATTAGAGGTATTACCCAATTGTTTGGTATAAAAATTCCTCCACAAAATCGACTCCCATTAAAGTTAGGGTTCAAACTATAGCAAAACGAAGCTAAGCCTCAAAATTCCCAGCTATATGTAGGCTGCAGACGTTGCGTTTGCGACATGTGGTTCGCAAATGCGAACAGCGCAAAAGCGGACGGAGTCCTGCTAAAGTCGCATTTGCGACCAAAATATCGCAAATACGAAGACAGCTACCTTCGCAAAAGCGGTAGAATTCTTCGCAAAAGCGAACAACCACACTCGCAAATGCGAGAAATAGCTTCGCAATTGTGAAGTCTTCCTCAACAACCCAGTTTCGCAATTGCAAGGGCCACTTCGCAATTGCGGTAGTCGCATTTGCGACAAAAATATCCCAAATGCGATGACACCGGTACCAACACTCAAAAATCATAAAAATCATTTCGAAACCAATCTGAAACTCACCAGAGCCCCCGAGGCTCCAAACCAACCACCCACACTAGTCCAGAAACACAACACAAACTCGCTCGCGATCAAAACATCAAAATAACCTCTAAAAGTACGAATCGGAGGCCAAAACGCATGAAGATCACAATAAAGAAATTCTAGAATCGCAACCAAGCGTTAGAACCATATTAAATCAACTCCAAATGAAGTCAAATTTTGCAAGAAAGTTCCATATGACATATCGAAGCTATTTCGATTACCGGAACTACAATCCAAACCCGATATCCTCAAAGTCAACTTCCGGTCAAACTTATGAACTTTTCAAACCTTCAAATTTCTAACTTTCGCCCATTAGCACCGAATCCTTCTAGAAATATCCAAGTGCAAATTTGAGCATATCCCCGAGTCCAAAATCACCATCCGGACCTAACAGAATCATCAAAACTCCAATTTGAGGTCAAAATGCTAAAATGTCAAATTTGGTCAACTCTTCCAACTTAAAGCTTCAATCTTGAAGTTCATTCTTCCAAATCGATTCC
>ML547643.1:191944-229596 GCA_005239535.1 Nicotiana rustica | reverse complement strand
CGCGCAAGGCATTCGCGTTCGCAAGCCAGGTCTCGCGTTCGCATAGACAAAACCCAAGATCTCCCGTCCAAGGCCCCTCAAACACTACGTGTTCGCGAGAGGCCGGCCACCCGTTCGCGATAAACGAAAGGCTCCACCGCCAAATTACTCTTCACGATCGCGGAGCACCTTCGCGATCGCGAAGAAGAACTTATCACACACCAGCAGAAGTAAAAAAAACTAGAAATTTTCTAAGTTCAATGGTCCGTAGCCTTTCCAAAACTCACTCGAGCCCTCGGGGCTCCAAACCAAACATGGACACAAGTCCAAAAATATCATACGAAATCGCTCGCGTGATCAAGACATCAAAATAATACCTAGAACCACAAATCAGACACTAAAACAAATAAAATTTTCAAAGAAACTTAAGAACTTTTAATTTTTCAACCAGATGTCCGAATCACGTCAAATCAACTCCATTTTGTACCAAATTTTGTAGATAAGTCATAAATACTGAAATGAACCTAAACAAGGTTTCGGAACTGAAATATGAACCCGGTAGGAACAATGTCCACTTATGGTCAAACTTGGAAATTCTTTAAACGTCTAAATTACTAGTTTTCATTAATTTGCGTTAAATCTAGTTAGGGACTTTCAAATTCGATTTCGGGAATACGTCCAAGTCCCAAATCACAATACGGACCCATCAGGTCATCAAAACACTGATCCAGGTTTGTTTACACAAAACATTGACTGTAGTCAACTCAAATGAGTTTTATGACACGATTTCACATTTTCATCAATTTTCTCATGAAAACCTTTCAGAAAAGGACGCGGACTACGCACGCAAATTGAGGAAGGCTAAATGGATCTAATCGGGGTTTCGGAAAACAAAAATAAAGGGTAAAACTATAAATGACCTATCGATTCATTACATTCTCCACATCTGAAACAAACATTCGTACTCGAACGGACATAGAAAAGTACCTGGACTGAAGAAAAAGTGTGGATATCTACTCCACATGCCAGAATCGGACTCCTACGTAGCTTTCTTGCAACTGACCTCTCAACTGCACTCGAACAGAAGGATAACTCTTAGACCTCAACTGTCGGACCTACCAGGCTAGAATAGCCACCGGCTCCTCCTCATGAGTCAAATCCTTGTCCAATTGGACTTGGCTGAAATCTAACAGATGGGATGGATCACCATGTTACTTTCAGAGCATGGACACATCAAACACTAGATGGACTACTATAATAACCATGTGGCACTGCGAGTCTCTAGGTCACCTCACCCACTCTCTCAAGAATTTCAAAAAGTCTGATATACCTAGGGCTCAACTTGCCCTTCTTTCCGAACCTCATCACACCCTTCATGGGTGAAACCCAGAGCAATTGTCACGAACCAAACTGATGGGCCGCAACGGGAACCCAGTACCTTACTCAATCGAGTACCTACATAACGTATCTTTCGTATCATACTATCATAGGTAAATGAGCCAGAGATATTGTCACGAGACAAGTAGAATAAAAGATGGGGAAATACTCGACATTGGACGACCCAACATGTAATTTAAACTTATACATATGTCGTGCGTGCCTATATGGCCGGCATGATCCTTTCTCAATAAGGCCATACAAGTATCTGTATACATGACATCTATCTACAAGCCTCTAAGAATACAAAATATCATAAATTTTGGGACAGGGCCCCGCCATACCAATAGATACATGTACTAATCATATTGACAAAATAGGCAACTCCGGAGAAAATGGAGCACACCAACACCTTTCACTGAGCTGATAGCTTACTTGGAAGGCTCATAACCTGTGTATCAAGACCTGCAGGCATGAAACGCAGCGTCCCCAGGCAAAAGGGACGTCTGTACAAATAAAGTACCGAGTATGTAAGGAATGAAAATCAGTCTATAATAGACATGTAAGTGGATAATTCTGCAAATCATGAAATACTTTTTGTGTCATGCATATGCGTATGAATTTCATGTCGTGCATAACTATATGTGTTCATAACATCATCAAGCTTCTGAGGGCATCCCATTATATCATCTCGGCCACTATGGGCAAAATCATCAACGTATACCAGCTGATCAGGTGGTGGTGCGTATATAACACCGTAAACTTTTCCGATATCCCATATATATAATATATATATGTATATATATATATATATATATATACATATAAATACGCGTATATAACGCCATCTGGTCATGAGTTAATGTACATGTATAAATGAATACAATGCATGAGAAGCACATCAATAAAATTTCTCGGAATGTTATAACGCCATTATGCCTCTGATTAATATCATGAATTAAACTTTACCAAGTTACATATTTTCTGAGACCCATGAACATACGATAGAATAATAAGACATATGGGGAATCAAGAACATAAGAACCGCTAGTATTTCTATGAATGGAGTCATTTATGAAAATTGTGCATTTTGCTTGTTTCGTTGTGTCGCATAGATCATGCCAAAAGAAAGAAGGGATAGCCTTAACATACCTGAACTGATTCTCTTGGCATTTCCTCAAACATATGTCTTTTCGAAAACACTTAACGACGGATCAAAGTAGGGAAAAATCCGTTAGCAAGCTTAGCATCCAACGTTGCTGGTCCATGGAGATTAAAACTAATACGTTACTTTCATTATTCTCAAGATAATGACTTACGTTGCTTTCAGATTCTTAAGTTGGAGATGTTTTAAATATGGAGTGGTGGCTTAATCACATTCCTTTACCTTTAGTCTTTCCACCTGCTCAATAATGACTAGAGAGTCATATATATATTTGGGTGGCTTGCTGCTACATTAAGGATGATATCCTTATCCAATAATTAAACACCAATCATTTTAATTAATTGTTAATCTCTATTAAAATCAATAATTACCCGGTTATTCACATCAATTAATAATTATCTCAAATTACTTATAATACTACTCATTTTAAACACACCTTATACACCTTACTATCATGACCATGTGGTACCTTCTAGTCCATAAATACCGGGTATTTTAGCTCGGGCCGTATTTTTATCCCAAAATGTCAAACTTCGACGAAATTCATTTTCTTCGATTTGCTTATCCTCTCACCTTCACGAATTTACTCATCACTTGCTTGAAATAGCATAATGCTTATAATCTCAAAATAATCTTATTCCCAAACTTACATCGATTAACTTACGACGAAACTTTAACATATGAAAATGCGGGATGTAACCTCTCATTTTCGAGCTTCCATCAATTTACTTATGGCGTACTATCACGTACAAAAATATGGGGTGTAACATCATTCCCCCCTTTGGAACATTCGTCCTCGAATTTTGACTGATGCACTTACCATTCTTATAACCCATAACTCTTGTGAATAATTTAGTACTTCTCTTTCCATCTAGGCAACTGTTCTGTGAATGAGTCCAAAGTCCAGGGTATTCCCCCCTTAGGCATCCTTCTCATACGACAACTTGTAGTCAGAATCCTTCTAATCTCGTAACTGTTGCTACCTTTTATCATGCAACATGTATGACTCTGACCTTGTTAGTGCGCCTATCCCACTCTTCTCTCCTTTTTCCTCCAGCTTTTAGCCAATCTCTTGGTCTCACTTTGTAAACATATACAGAGCTTGACAAGATGTCCCTCTGGGCATCTATAGGTATACTTGAAGTTCTTTGCTCAGTACTTTTATCGAACTTACGAATATTTCTATATCTTATTTCATTGGCCCGATTATCTATCCGTATGACTTTACTGCATCTAAGTAGGTCATAATATACCATACTCTTACCTTGGTTTTATTATTATCGAGGTCTGATACCCAATTCTAGGTTACTCTCGCTTCTTATCATAGATGTATAAATCCAAGTCCTTCAATGCTTCCTTATTATTGTTCATCTAAAGGATGGAATCCTTATTTTCTCTCATACGTTGGATATTTATCCATCTATTTTGGATTCACCTTAACGTTGATCCATTATCTACCACTGATAACTTGACCTCTTATGTAACACCGCCGCTAGGGCCCACATCTTATCGGGTTCATTTGGAGTAATTAGACTGATCCACCTAAGGACGATACTATACTTCCGTAACCGTATTTAATTTTGATTCACTTGCGTGGGTATTTTAATCCTGTACAATTCTTGAAATCCCTTTATTATTATTTTTCTTCACATACTTACTCAATCGAAGTCCCAAGCGGCATCCTTTATTTGTCACAATTACACCCTCATTCTATCAACATGGCATCATTCCCTCTCTTCTAAATGCTACTAGTCTTAGACTCCTTTGAGTTCATTCGGCTATACTGAGCTTTCTACAATTTAGAGAAACCATTAGGTCTCTTATTTTCATGAGCTTAATATCAAGGACTTATCCATTCTCGTCACCTTTTCACTCGCCCTTTCTCATCCTTACCCCTGTCATAAAACCTTGTCGTTTTACTACTTTAGCTTGCGACCTATACGTATCTATTTATACTATTCACAACCTTCCTTCAGCTTGCTTGCACCATAGATTCCCTTATGTTATTTTGGAATATCAAGCGAGACATCACATCGTCTCTAACTCATCTTTACTCTCTTGGCTAGATCTCGCGGTACCTAGAAACCATAGGCTAGAAGATATGCCACTAATGACACTGCTATTCTCCCTGGATACTGAATCCCAATACTTCTAGCACTCTATCTGAAGTATGGATTATTCACAATCTTCTGATTATGTCATATGTTGTTCACCTTTACCTTACTTGCCTTAAAATCTTGCATCGTATCTTCAATCTCTTTCATGACCTCCCTTCCACATAGGTATAATTCACGTCCATAACTTGAAGCTCTATTATAATACTTGCACCTCTGGTGCATACACAATTCGGTAGGAGCTTCATACTAATTTCTTATGAGGCTAGTACTCTTCTAACTGACTTTATCGTAGACCATTATAGAATATGACGACTGTACTATCTCTCTTGTACCTCTGATATGAAGAGCGATCATGCAATATTCTCAATCACGATTTCTATAATTTTCTGAGTCCAATAATCAGACTCCTGATTTACTTCGTTGTTGTAACTTTTTAGTTTCCTATTCCTTCTAATCAACCTTTATGAAGGCTTATGCTATCTTCTGATCTGTGGCTCATGACATTAGTCATTACTTTAGCCTTACATGGACACTATGGAATATCCATGATACAATCTTCTAATAATTTAATCCTTTGTCTTTGATCTGGGCTCAATTATTTTAATTTTAATTATACCAGAATCTGCTACGACTGTATGATTGTCAGTCATATATGCTGCATGGATAGTACTCTGAAATATTAAGTGGAGCTAACTTTGGATCATTGATCGAACAATTCCTTTTGTTCCTTTTGAGTTTTCTTTAATAGTAAGCTATTAATTCTCCTGGCCGTTCTGCCACTTGTTGCGTGCATACTTAGATTATCTTAGTTCCCACGCATGCCGGAATATTGTGCAACTCATGTGACCTCGAATATTACTTTTGGTTTCCTTTCCCGCTCATTAGCCATGATAGGTTCCACTTTCTTATAGAGTGCATGCAATGTTGTTGTGAGACAGTTATTATAAGACCATTCCCTCTTTGGGTCACTGAGCTTAGGTTGAAACCGTCTTCCTTACTTCCTCAGGTAGTCTTTCATTGTAGTACTTAGGGAGGACCCTATGAATCTTGTAAAGTTATGAGCTTATTACATCATATACTCGACGAAATTTTTGGTACTCTTTCCTTGCAGATAATTATCCGTATTTTATTTACTTCCACGCCCTTGTGTTTGTAGGGTTTCTTCTGAACTGATATTTTGACTGTTTTCTCAGTGGAATTCTCTTTTATTTTCATAATACTCACACGGTACCTTTAACTACCACTCCTATCAGAATATTTCTCAAGGGTCATGATGTCATAATTGCGAGACTGAATTCCCCATGTTGGGGTTTACTATGTTTATCTTGCACGATTTGTTGATTTGTCTGTATCTTCTTATCTAGTCATAACTAGGCCCTTCCTGAATCAACTACTAACTACTCGCTGGCCCATTCTGATATCAAGATTCTGCATAATCTTTTTTGGGTTATTTTCTTTGTCTTAACTTAGCTCGCACATTGGCTCCTTATTTATCCATAGCATCCCGGGCATGAACCCCTCGCTTCCTCTCCTTGACGCCGTGTTTGCATAATATTCTGGGATCGTAGCCTATTTGTGGGCTTTGAATAAGTTCAATATCATCCCTTTCTTAGTTTTATTGCATTCTTCTTTTACCATTCCATAACTACTAGAACCACTTAATTCTAACTTAATGCCACATCACTCCATATTCCCCCATTTAGGGGAATATTAAGATTTAGAGCTACGACGATCTACCTATAGATGTTTTACCTCTTTATCCTTTTTATATTTTCACATCATCCATGACCTTACTCGCCTTGCGGTAATCCTTCTGTACCAAGGATAACGAAATTTCCTTACTCACGATGGTGACACTTAGTGTAACTGGCACATACAGTCCGTTAAGCTTAACTTTGCTCACATTGCTTGCTTTAGGGGAGCGTCCTCCTGAATTACCTTTAAAGGTTATTCTTCTGTCGTCCATTCTATTATTGCCGAAATATAAATCTAAAATTCTCATGATGCTGACTATTACTCAGTCCCCAATTCAAGTTTAGTTTATCTTGCTCACCAGTCCATACTAATTTCTATTACTATGGGCCCAACTTTTCCTTCTGGTAACCACGTTAGAGTCAAGAACTTATTTCTCGAAATGAGGATATGACTTTATGGTCTATACTCTTTTGTTGTCTCAAGGCCTATCACCTCTCATCTTTTCTTTCACTTGGCTATAGACTCCGTAATACTGTCATCATTTTTTTGGGTTGTCATCCATGTATCACATCTTACTCATAATGCTTCATTAACTATCTTCCTATTTCCCAGCTAACATTTCTGTCTGTCACCTTATTCTGAAAACTTCAACAAGACATTCTTTTGCTTTTAACTCCCCTTTGCTCCTTCCACTGGCCCTTCGGGTTGCCTAACATTCTTTCTCTACTAGGTACGGGAGCCACACTAAGGTAATATTTATCCCTTCCAGGCTTCTAGTGCCTTTCTTTGTAGTACTCATATCTAGTTGTACTATTTTAGAGTACACCATTTGTGTGTCTCACAAGGAGATCTATTAGCACATTTGCAATATCCTTCGAAAATGTCAACTAACGCAAACAATCCATCCACCATTTTAAGTCACTCTAACCTTAGCCGGGTCCTGATATCCGTCCTTCTCTTTAACTGCTTCTGTTAGCTTCCATAGGGCATAAATGAGATGGGTGTGGCCAATTGTACATACCTTTGTTACAATTGAAGGTAACTCAAAATGCTTATATTTCTCTGCTTGAATTGTAAATACTGTTAATCTTCATTAACTGGGTACCTCGTACCCTTCTTCACCTTGCTTCTTTTACTTCCTGAAACTTATGTCTACCATCCGATTCTCTTATTCCTTTTTACCGTAAGAGTGGATAGGCATTCTTGCCTTAGGGATCCTTATCAAGAAGCTTACACATCTTAGTATACACATGATCTGCTGAATACCTCATATTTACCCGTCATAAGCATGATGCAAAATCGAGTTCCTCTGACTCAACTCTTCCACGACTATATCTCTTACCAACCGTCTTTTTGGATGTAGGCATCGTCCTATTATGAATAAGATAAATTTTAGGAAGTTGAGTTCTTACAACTGAGCTCTACCACACGATCTAGAGTAACAAGAAAGAGTGACAATCTTAAATGCCCTATAGCCTCCTGCTTATAAGTGTGGTGCACCACACGCCCATAAACAAGACTCTACTAGACACGGCTTGTAGACTCCGTAGGACAGAACTGCTCTAATACCACTTTTGTCACGACCCAAACCGATGGACCGCAATGAGTACCCGGTACCTTACTCAACCGAGTACCTACATAACGTAGATTTCGTATCATACTATCATTGGTAAATGAGCCAAAGAGGCTGTCGTGAGATAAATAGAATAAAACATAGGGAAGTACTCGACATTGGACGACCAACATGTAATCCAAACTTATACATATGACGTACGCGCGTATAAGGCTAGCATGATCCTTTATATACTCAAAACATAGGCCGACAAGGCCATACAAGTATCCGTGTACATGAAATCAGTCTACAAGCCTCTAAGAATACATAATATCATAAATTTTGGGACAGGGCGCCGCCATACCAATCAATTCATGAACTAATCATACTGACCAAATAGGCAACTCCGGAGCAAATGGAGCGCACCAACACCTTTAGGTGAGCTGATAGCTTACTTAGAGGGCTCATAACCTGTCTATCGAGACCTGCGGGCATGAAATGCAGCGTCCCCAGGCAAAAGGGACATCAATACAAATAAATTACCGAGTATGTAAGGAATTAAAGTCAGTCAATAATAGACATGTAAGTCTGGATAATTCTACAAATCATGAAATACTTTTCATATCATGCATATGCGTATGAATGTCGTGTCGTGAATATGCATATGTGTTCGTAACATCATCAAACCTCTGAGGGCGTCCCATCATATCATCTCGGCCACTGTGGTCAAAATCATCAACGTATACCAGTTGAACAAACGATAAAATAATAAGACATATGAGGAATCAAGAACATAAGCATCTCTAGTATTTCTATGAATAGAGTCATTTATGGAAATTGTGCATTTTTCTCATTTCGTTTGTTTCATATAGATCATTTCAAAAGAAATAAGGGATAGCCTTAACATACCTGAACCGGTTCTCTTGACATTACCTCTAACATACGTCTTTTGCGATAACACGTAACGGCGCATCAAATAGGGAAAAATCCATTAGAAAGCTTAGCATCCAACGTTGTTGGTCCATGGAGATTAAAACTAATACGTTGATTTCATGATTCTTAAGATAATGACTAATACGTTGCTTTGATGATTCTCAAGATAATGACTTACGTTGCTTTCAGATTCTTAAGTTAGAAATGTTTTAAATATGGAATGGTGGCTTAACCACATTCCTTTACCTTTAGTCTTGCCACCTACTCAATAATGAAGTCATATATATATATTTGGGTGGCTTGCTGCCACGTTAAGGATGGTATCCTTATCCAATAATTAAACACCAATCATCTTAATTAATTGTTAATCTTCACTAATATTAATAATTACCCGATTATCCACATAATTAATAATTATCTCAAATTACTTATAATACTACTCACTTTAAACACACCTTATACACCTTACTATTATGGCCATGTGGTACATTCTAGTCAATAAATACCAGATATTTTAGCTCGGGCCGTATTTTTATCCCAAAATATCAAAGTTCGACGAAATTAATTTTCTTCGATTTTCTTACCCTCTTACCATCACGAATTTACTCATCACTTTCTTGAAATAGCATAATGTTTATAATCTCAAAATAATCTTATTCCCAATTTTATGTCGATTAACTTACGATGAAACATTAACATACGAAAATGCGAAACGTAACCTCTTATTTATGAGCTTCCATCAATTTACTTATGGCGTACTATCACGTACGAAATTATGGGGTGTAACAACAGTACCCTCTCTCCAACCATGAATGCAATATCACGAACTCTATGGTCGACATAACTCTTCTACCTAGACTGAGTGATGCAAAGTCGATCCTGAGTAATCTTGACCTTATCCAAGGCATCCTGAACCAATGTGTACCTAATAACCGAGCCTCCCCTGGCTCGAACCAACCAACTGGAGAACGACACCGGCTCCCGTATATTGCCTCATAGGGATCCATCTAAGTACTTGACCGGTAGCTATTGTTGGAGGCAAAAACGGCAAGAGCTGATCCCAAGAACCCTGAAATCCATAACGCAAACACGAATCATATCTTCTAATACCTCAATAGTGTGATCGGACTGTCCGTCTGTGCGGGGGTGAAATGATGTACTGAACTCAACCTTAGTGCCCAACTCACGCTGTACGACCCTCTAGAAGTGCGAAGTGAACTGCATGCCTCGATCAGAAATGTTAGACACGAGCACACCATAAAGATGAATGATCTCGCGTATGTAGATCTCCACTAATCGCTTTGAACAATAGGTAACTGCCACTAGAATGAAATGTTTCGACTTGGTCAATCTGTCCACAAAGACCTATACCAAGTCAAACTTCTTATGAGTCCGTGTTAGTCCAACAACAAAATCCATAGTGATACTCTCCCACTTCCACTCGAGAATCTATAACCTCTAAAGCAAACTAACAGGCCTCTGATGCTTGTACTTTACTTGCTGGCAATTTAGACACCGAGCTACATATGCAACTATATCCTTATTCAACCTCCTCCATCCATAATGCGGCCGCAAGTCCTGATACATCTTGACGGCACCCGGATGAACAGAATATCGGGAACTGTGGGCCTCCTCAAGAATCAAATCACGAAGCCTGTCCATATTGCGCACACAAATACGACCCTGCATCCTCAAAACCCCATCATCTCCAACAGTAACCTACTTGGCACCACTGTGCCGCACCGTGTACTTAAGGACTAGCAAATGGGGATCATCATACTAACGCTGTCTGATGCGCTCATACAAGGAAGACCGAGCGACTGTGCAGCTAGAACCCGAGTGGGATCTAAAACATCTAACCTCACAAACTTATTGGCCAAAGCCGGAACATCTGCTGCAAGCGGCCTCTCACTAATTGGAATATACGTAAGGCTACCAATACTCACAACCTTTCTAATTAAGGCATCGACCAACACATTGGCCTTTCCGGGATGATACAAAATGCTGATATCATATTCTTTCAACAGCTCCAACCACCTCTTCTACCTCAAGTTGAGATCCTTCTACTTGAAAAAATACTGTAGATTCCGATGATCCGTGAATACCTCGCATGACACATCGTAAAGATATTTCCTTCATATCTTCAGCGCATGAACAATGGCTTCCAAATCTAAGTCATGAACAAGGTAATTGTTCACTTGAACCTTCAACTGCTGCGATGCGTATGAAATCACCCAACCATCCTACATCAATACTGCACGAGCCCAATACGAGATACATCACAATGCACTATGTAGGATCCCTAACCTGTGGGTAACACCAACACTGGCTATGTAGTCAAAGCAGTCTTGAGCTTCTAAAATCTCAACTCATACTCATCCGACCATCTGAATGGGGAACCCTTCTAGGCCAATCTAGTCAATGGGGGTTCTATAGATGAAAACCCCTCCACGAACCAACGATAGGAACCCACCAAACCCAGGAAACTCCGGATCTGTGTAGCTAAAGTAGGTCTAGAAAAGTTTTGAACTACCTCGATCTTATTAGGATCCGCCTTTATGCCCTTTGGCGATGCAACATGTCCCTAAAAGGCGACTGAGTCTAACCAAAACTCACACTTTGAGAACTTGGCATATAATTGACTATCCCTTAAAGTTTGAAGTACAATCCGAAGATGCAGCTCATGCTGCTCTCAACTACGGGAGTAGATGAAGATATCATCAGTGAATACAATCACAAAAGAATCCAAATCGAGCTTGAACACCTGATTCATCAAATCCATAAATGTGGTTGGGGCATTTGTCAACCCAAATGACATTACTAGGAAGTCATAATGCCTATACCCAATCCGAAAAGCTGTCTTAGGAACATTGTATGCCCTAATCTTCAATTGATGGAAGCTAGACCTCAATTAATCTTCAAAAACACCTTGGCACCCTGAAGCTGATTAAATAAGTCATCAATCCTCGGCAGATACTTGTTCTTGATAGTGACCTTGTACAACTGCTGATAGTCTATACACATTCGCATCAATCCATCTTTCTTCTTTACGAACAACACATGCGCAGTCTAGGGCGAGGCACAAGGTCTAATGAAGCCCTTATCAAGTAAATGGGCTGAGTGCCTGGAGCCAAATCGATACAGATGTCAATATCCCTGTCGGGTTGCATCCCCGATAGATCTACTGAAAATACCTATGGAAACTCACAAACAACTGGTACTGAATCCATGGCAGGAACCTCCACACTAGAATCACTGACATATGCTAAAGAATCTATACTTCCCTTCTCGACCATACATCGAGCCTTCACATAAGAAATAACTCTGCTGGTAGAGGGGACAAGAGTCTATCTCCACTCTATTGGAGAAAACCCCGGCATGGCTAAGGTCACATTCTTGGCGTGAAAGTCCATTATAGCATGATAAGGTGACAACTAATCCATACCTAAGATAACATCAAAATCAACCATATCAAGAAGTAGAAGAACTACACTAGTCTCATGACTCCCAATAGTAATCACACACGAGCTATAAACACGATTTACAATAATAGAATCTCCTACAGGTGTGGAAACATACACAAGATCACTCAAACAATCACGAGGCACAATCATTTATGAAGAAAAATAAGATGACACGTAGGAATAAGTAGATTCCAAATCAAATAGAGTTGAAGCATCTCTATGGCAAACTGGAACAATACCTGTGATAACAGCGTCATATGACTCAGCCTCAGGCATAACTAGAAAAGCATAACATTGGGGCTAGGCCTAACCACTCTAAACCACATCTCTGGGACAACCTCTAGCTAAATGGTCTCTAGCTTTAATAGCCTGACCTCCTCCTCTAACGGCCTGACCCCTGCCTCTAGTTGGCTACGTGGATGGTGGAGCAACCAGTGCTGGAACCATGGCGCGAAAAATCTGCTATGGCATGCCGCCCAATAATCTTGGATAAAACCTCCTTATGTGACCAATATCATCACACTCAAAACACCTATCCTGTTTCTGTGGCTACTGAAGCTGAAGCTGACCCGAACAGACCGGATAACCTCTGTGATAGCTCTGAATATGAGGCACACTGATAAGAGCTGATGGTGCACTATAGGCTGGCTTCCCAAAATGAGGCACATAAGGACCACAACTCCCTGAAGCACTGTAAAATGCCTGAAGTGCTGAATGAAATGGCCTGGGAGGGTGACCTTTACCAAAAGTACCCCAGCCTCCAGATGAGGCGCCACTAAAACTACCGGAATGACGAGGCCTCTTATAAGACACCACCTTGCTCTCTTGATCATGAACCATCTCGATCTGCCTAGCAATATCTACGGCCTTCTAAAAAGAAATATCACTACATATATCCTTCGCCATCTGTAGCATGAGAGTGAAAGTGAGCCTATCAATAAACCTCCTCCCTCTCTCCCTCTTAGTAGGAAGCAAGATAGTGGCATAGCGAGCTAGGTCCATAAATTGAGTCTCGTACTGGGTAACAGTCATACTACCATGCCGAAGACGCTCAAACTGCCTATGGTACTCCTCTCTCAGAGTGACAGGAATGAACATCTCTACAAATAGCTGTGGGAACTGATCCCAGGTAAGTGCAGGTGACCCAGCTGGTCTAGTCAGTATATAATTTCTCCATCATCTCCGGGCGGAACCAGTCATTTGAAAGGCTGCAAAATCGACCCCATTGGTCTCAAATATACCAATGTTGCACAACACCTTGTGGAAACGGTCCAGGAAATCTTGTGGGTCTGCAAAAGATGCACCAGAGAAATGAACAGGAAATAGCTTGGTAAACTTATCCAACCTCAACATAACCTCAAAAGACATAAAGTGGCCTATCACCTGTTGATACACAATTTTTGCCTCATATTTTTATAAAGGTTATATATGCTTTTAATATCATTCCTGCATCATCACCAATTTACAAGAGTCATACAAGTACTTTCTATAATTTTCCATAATATTTAAATCTTTAAAATTGATTTCTTGCATTTATATTATTTGAATGTGAACTAGTTACCCCTTTAAATTATTTTTGTGATGACTTAATCATCCAAATTTGTTATTTTCATCCACATATATGTTTCATAATATTTTACCTTATCTTTATATAATTATATTTGTATTTTTAAGCTATTTACATAACTTTTGCAATAATAGCCTATATGCCATGCACAATTGCATTTTATAATATTATTTGTGCCCAAACAACATTTTATATATTTATAACATTAATTATTATTTTCAAGCATCTTACTACACAAATAATATTTTTATTATTTATTAATTATTTTTATAATTTTTGTGTATTTGAAAAACGTTGTCCCAATTTTGAGTTTATTTCGGACCCAAAAACTTATCCCAATTCCCCTGGCCCAACCAAACGAACCTTTAACAAACCCGGTCGCAAGCCACTACAAACGACCTGCCCCGCCTATTCTTTAATCCAGACTGTTGATCTCTCAAGATCAACGGTCCACGATAACCCCACCTTTTTTATTACATCCGCCTAAACGCTAGCCCCGTTCTTCTAAGACGGCTGCCCTTGAACCTTCTCTACTCGCTTATCCTCTCAAACCCTAGTAGCCGCCTCCTCTATCCTCCCCAACTCCAGTTCAAATATGAAATTTCTCCATGATTTCCCTTCCATATATGCTTTATCTCTCCATTATTTACACGGTTTTGGTATCACATAATACTTGCCTATCTTTGGCAAGTATACGGTCCTAAATCAAGCACAATCATCTCCAGAACCTCAAGATCTTGACGGATTTCATCTATATGCATCATGGAAAGGTTATATGAGGCTGACTCATCAAGATCTTTAGCCGATTCTTTGATTTCTATCGAACTAGGGTTTGAAATTTCAATTTTTTCTTTACTAGTTCCATTATCGATAGCATGCAATAATTTTTTCCTTATTTGTGTTTGATTAATTATTTTCCATGTTTGCTTTGTTCAATTTCTACCACTTTATAACCCCTATCCAATTTCCCCTTTAGACAAACCTTAATCACTAAAATTACTACTACTCTCTTTGTCACGACCCAATTTATCCTCCGAAAGGTATCGTGATGGCACCTAGTCTCTATGACTAGGTAAGCCTAAAATTTGAAGAAATGACAGAATCAATAAAATAAAGACAGAAAAGATATCAAGTAGATGTAACGTAGCTGCTCAGCATATCCATTTATACTTCCCAAAACCCGAAATGTCACAAGCTCTTTACTAATTGTAGCTTTATACAATGAAACAGCGAAAAACTATACAAGTCTTCTATGCCTATAATAGAGTAGAAGGGGGCTCGTGGGATTCTGCGGACGCGACAGAACTACCTCGCGGTCTCCTGGATGCTGGTAGACGACTCCTAACCACGAAATTGGGTGCTCGTACCTGGATCTGCACATGGGGAAAACATGCGCAAGAAAGGGCGTGAGTACTCCACATTCGGTACTCCGTAAGTGCCAAGCCTAACCCCAGTCAACTAGTGACGAGGTCAGGTTGAGGCCCTACTGAGTTTGTAAGAACAAGTCAATATAAAATTTTAAAACAGTGAAATACAGATAAGCAATGATAACAGGATTAACGAAGACAGAAAGGTTTAATAACAGAAAGAGAGCCCTCGACTCAGCACAACATATATCTCAACAGTAAATGTGCAATGCAGTACACGGAGAAAGCTCCCGGATCTCGGTTTGTAGTCCCAATTTAAATATGCTATGCAGTATAAGGGGAAAGCTCCCAGATCTCTGTCCGAAATCCCAATTTAAATATGCATTTCAGTACAAGGGGAAAGCTCCCGGGTCTCGGTCCGTAGTCCCAATTTAAATATGAAATGCAGTACAGGAGGAAAGCTGCCGGATCTCAGTCCATAGTCCCAATTAAATATGCAAAACAGAAGTATGTCAATTATGGCTTAAGTAAACAATCCAGGAGAAACAACAGGTAAGGATAGAGTAAAACTACCTAAGCATGATGTGACTAGTAGCAAATAAGAGGAATTCAAGTTAGAACAGGTATGCATGCTTACACTTAGGCTATCTACTCAATTAAGATAGGAAACAGTAATATATGAATGAAAATGAGCATTTTCATGGGAGTAAAATAGGATTTTAGCAACAATGACCCGTGTACGCACTCGTCACCTCGTGTACACGGCGTCCACATAACACAATTAGTATAAAAATACCTAAGGGAAGATCCCCAACACAGAATTAGGCAAGCCACTTACCTGGATTGCGCTAATCAACTCAATACCAAGCTCTTGCCACGAGTATCTGACTCCGGATGGCCCAAATCTATTCAAATCGATTGCATGGTGTAAATATCACTTCAAGGGAACAAAATAGCTAATTATTTATAAGCTCCAAAATGTTCCCCCCGGCCCACATCTCGAATCGGGTAAAATTTATATTTTCCGGACACCCATTCACTCACGAGTCTAACCATATAAGAATCTCTCAAATCGGAGCTCAAATACCCAATCAAAACTCAAAAATTCGATCTATGAAGTTCAACCCATTTTCCCCATAATTTTCGAAATTAAAGGTTGGATTAATATTGGAATCATGGAAATTGATCTATAATGGATAAATCACTTACCCAAGTTACCCAGGTGCAAAAGTCTTCAAAAATCACCCTTCCCGAGCTTTCAAATTCAAAAATATGGAAAATAGCATAAACCCTCGGATTTGGGGTTTTAATATTCTGCCCACGCATTTGCTTTATGCGATCGCGTAAAATGAATCGCGATCACGGAGAGTAATGAAACACGCGCCTGAAATTCCTTTATCGCGATCGCGATTAAAAGTCTGCGATTGCAGACCTTCTGACCCTATAACAATGTGATCACGACTGGACTTGTGCGACCGCGAAGCATAATCTCTAACCACCTCAACCTAACACTAAGTGATCGCGGACTTATTCACGCGATCGCAGAGAACACTCAACTGCTGCTGTAATACCAGCAAAACCAGCAAAGGCTCAGGCCAAAAACATGCCCGTTTGGGCACCCGAAAGACATCTGAGGCCCCCGAGATCTCAACCAAACCTACCAACCAACCCTAATACCCAACTCAAACTTGGTCGAGCCTTAAAAACACATCTCATAACATCAAAATCATCAATTATGCATAGATTCAAGCCTAATAACTTAGGAAATTTCTAGAATTCACATCTGACACCGAAACACGTCTAGACTCATCCGAATGACCTCAAATTTTGCACACAGGTCATAAACGACATTACGGACCTGCTGTCGCTTTCGGAAGTCTGTTCCAAGTCCGATATCCAAATCTCACCTATCGGCCGAAATCGCCGAAATTCTAACTTTCGCCAATTCAAGCCTAAATCCACAACCGACCTCGAAAATACATTCCGAGCATGCCCTAACCTCGAAATCAACCAAAGGAGCTAACGGAGTCGACATAATTCCATTCCAGATCCGTCCTCACACAGCTCTAGCTACGGCCAGATTTCTAAAGCTAAATTCTACATTTATGGACTATGAGTCCATAATCACACCGGATTTCAACACTCAACGCTCCGACAAGTTCCAATAACATAAATAGAAATGGGAGAAGCGGTAAATAGGGATCGGGGCGCAAGTTCTTAAAATGACCGACCGAGTCATTACATCCTCCCCCTCTTAAGAAAATTGTTCGTCTTTGAACGAGCATAGAAACATACCTAAAGCTGGGAAAAGATGAGGGTACTGACCCCGCATATCCTGCTCGGTCTCCCAAGTCGCCTCCTCGACTCGGTGACCCCTCCACTGAACCTTTACTGATGCAATATCCTTTGACCTGAGCTTTATGACCTGCCTGTCCAATATAGCCACAGGCTCCTCCACATATGATAGATCCTTGTCCAATTGGAGTGAGCTGAAATCCAAGACATGAGTTGGGTCACTGTGATACTTCCGGAGCATGGAGACGTGGAACACCGGATGCACCCGTGCTAGGCTGGGAGGCAGGGCTAGCTCATAAGCAACCTCCCCAACACATCGCAACACCTTAAAAGGGCCAATAAATTTCGGACACAGTTTGCCTTTCTTCCCGAACCTCATGACGCCCTTCATAGGCGATACCCGAAGCAAAACCCGATCACCAGCCATAAATTCCAAGTCATGAACCTTCCGATCTGCATAACTCTTCTTCCTGGACTGAGCTGTGCGAATCTTTCCTGAATCACCTTCACCTTGTCCAGGGCATCCTGAACCAAGTCTATACCCAACAATATGACCTCGCCCGGCTCAAACCATCCCACGGGAGACCTGCACCGCCTACCATACAAAGCCTCATACGGCGCCATCTGAATGTTGGAGTGGTAGCTGTTGTTGTAAGAAAACTCTGCAAGAGGAAAGTATCGATCCCATGACCCTCCCAAATCCATCACACAGGCACGGAGCATATTATCGAGTATTTGAATCCTGCGCTCAGACTGCCCGTCTGTCTGAGGGTGAAAAGCTGTGCTCAACTCTACCCTGGTACCTAATTCCTACTGAACGGCTCTCCAGAACCGTGAAGTGAACTGTGTACCTCTGTCTGAAATGATAGATACTAGAATACCATGGAGGCGAACAATCTCTCTGATATAAATCCCAGCCAACCTCTCCGATGAGTATGTAGTCAGTACTGGAAGGAAATGGGCTGATTTGGTAAGCCGATCCACAATCACCCAAATAGCATCATGCTTTCTCAAAGTCCGAGGAAGTCTAACCAAAAAGTACATGGTGATCCGCTCCCACTTCCACTCTAGAAGCTCAATCTGCTGAAGTAACCCTCCCGGTCTCTGATGCTCACATTTGAATTGCTGACAGTTGAGACATTTGGCTACAAACTCTGCTATATCCTTCGCCACCAATAGTGCTTGTCTCAGATCCTGGTACATCTTCGCAGTACCCGGATGGATGGAATACCACGAACTATGGGCCTCCTCAAGAATCAACTCCCGAAGCCCATCCACGTTAGGCACACAGATACGGACCTGCATCCTCATCACCCCTTCATCTCCTATAGTCACATCTCTGGCATCACCCCTCCGGACTCTATCCTGAAGAACCAAAAGGTGGGGATCATCATACTTGCGCTCTCTGATACGGTCATGAAGGGAAGATCGAGCAACTACACAAGCTAATACCTGACAAGGATCAGAAAGATCCAACCTCACGAACTGACTGGCTAAGGACTGAACATCTAAGGCTAGAGGCCTCTCAGCTGCATGAAGGTATGTCAAACTCCCCAAAATCTCTGCCAGACGACTCAAGGCGTTGGCCACCACATTAGCCTTCCCGGGGTGGTATAATATGGTGATGTCATAGTCCTTTAAAAACTCCAACCACCTGCGCTGGCGCAAATTTAGATCCTTCTGCCGGAATATATGCTGAAAACTCTGGTGATCCATGAATATCTCACACGGAACACCATATAAATAATGACGCCATATCTTCAAGGCGTGAACAATCGCTGCTAACTCGAGATCATGAACATGGTAGGTTTTCTCATGGAACTTCAACTACCTGGAAGCGTAGGCAATCACCCTACCGTCCTGCATCAACACTGCTCCCAAGACAATCCTCGAAGGATCACAATAAACTGTATAGGATCCGGAACCGGTAGGCAAAACCAACACATGAGCTGTAGTCAGGGCTATCTTGAGCTTCTGGAATCTCTCCTCACACTCCTCAGTCCATATAAAAGATTCACCCTTCTGGGTCAGTCTGGTCATAGGCGCTGAAATGGATGAAAATCCCTTCACAAAACGACGATAATATCCAGCCAAACCGAGGAAACTGCGGATCTCAGTAGCTGAGGACGGTTTGGGCCAACTCTGAACCGCCTCCACCTTCTTCGGATCTACTTTGATCCCATCCGAAGACACCACGTGGGCTAGAAATGCCACAGAATCGAGCCAAAATTCACACTTAGAAAACTTGGCATACAACTTCTTCTCCCTCAATGTTTGAAGCACGATCCTCAAATGCTGCTCATGATCCTCCTGGGACCTACAATATACCAGAATGTCATCAATGAATACAATGACGAAATTATTAGATAAGGTCGAAAAATGTTGTGCATTAGGTGCATGAAGGCTGCTGGGGCATTGGTCAGCCCAAATGATATAACAAGGAACTCATAGTGGTCATATCTGGTCTTGAAGGCAGTCTTCAGGATATCCGGTTCCCGAATCTTCAACTGATGATAACTAGAACGTAGATCAATCTTGGAGAACACCCTAGCACCCTGTAACTGGTCAATTAGATTATCAATGCGAGGAAATGGGTACCTATTCTTCACTGTCACCTTATTCAGCTGCCGGTAGGTAATACACATACACATCGAGCCATCCTTTTTCTTCACAAATAATACCGAAGCGCCCCAAGGTGATACACTGGGCCTGATGAATCCCTTCTCAAGCAACTCCTGTAACTGCTCCTTCAACTCAGAAGGAGCCATGCGATAAGGAGGACTGGAAATGGGCTGAGTGACCGACAACAAGTCAATGCCGAAATCAATGTCTCTATTGGGTGGCATACCCGGAAGATCAGCTGGAAATAAATCAGAATAGTCTCTGACAACTGGAACTGACTCCACTGTAGGGGTCTCAGTACTAACATCTCTCACATAAGACAAATATGCATCACACCCCTTTTCAACCATCCGCTGAGCCTTAAGAAAAGAAATGACTTGGCGGGGAGTAACTCCAAGGAACCTCTCCACTCAAAACTCGGAGATCCTGGCATAGCCAGCATCACGGTCTTGGCGTGACAATCAAGAATAACATAATAGGGAGACAACCAGTCCGTACCCAACATAACATCGAAATCTACCATACTGAGTAGCAGCAAATCAGCTCTGGTCTCAAAACCACTGATAGTAATCAAACATGACCAAAATACGTGGTCCACAACGAGAGAATCTCCCACCAGAGTAGAAACATAAAAGGGGAACTTAAAGAGTCCCGAGCTATCCCAGATGTGAAGCAAAATAGGAAGACACATATGAATATGTAGATCCTGGTTCAAATAATACTGATCATCCCTATGACAAACGGGAATAATACATGTAATGACTGAATCTGAAGTAATGGCCTCGGACCGGTCCGGAAGTGCATAGTACCTGGCCTGGCCTCCCCCTCTAGGAAGACCTCGACCTCCCCGACCTCTACCCCGAGCTTCCTGAGGTGGTGGGGTAGTAGTTGGGGCTGGAAGAATAGCTGGAGGACCTGGTGGAAGACGTGGAGCCTGATAAATATGAGGAGGTGCACCCTGATAGGTCTGAGGTGGTGTTCCCCTCCTCGCTCTAGGGAAATCTCTGATCATATGATGAGGGTCTCTACACTCAAAGCAACCCGTCGGAGGACGTGGCGGCCACTGCTGACTATGAACTAGCCTGCTGGACTGACCAGTGATAGCACCTCGAGCAGGAGGCACCTGAGATACTGGTGGTGCATAATAAGGCTCCTAAGGTCTAGGAGAAGCTGGAATACCGTTGGCTGCTGGGAGAGCTAAATGAACAGGGGGACTTCACAAAACCCTACCATAGCATGCTGCTAGTGCACGAGCTCCTGAAAAATGACCAGTCTCTCGATACCTCTTGGCCTCTATCTCCTCCCTGTCCTGGGCTAACATAGTCTCAATCCTCCGGGCAATACTCATGGCCTGCTGGTAAGTAATATCGGTCTCCAGCTCTCTGGCCATGATGGTCCGAATACTGGGGTGGAGTCCCTCAGTAAAGCGCCGAACCCTCTCTCTGACAGTGACAACCAAAGCTGGTGCATGGTGAGTCAAATCGCTGAAACGGACTGCATACTCTGACACAGTCATGGTACCCTGGCATAACTGCTCAAACTCTACACGCCAAGAATCCCTGAAGCTCTGAGGGACAAACTCAAGTAAGAACATCTTGGAAAACTGAGCCCAAGTAAGTGAAGCTGCCTCGTCCGGGCTACTAAGCTCAAAAGCACGCCATCATTGATAAGCTGCTCCCCTCAGCTGGAAAGCAGTGAAAGAAACTCTACTCGTCTATACTATACCCATAGTAAGGAGAATGCGATGACACCCCTCAAGAAAACCCAGGGCGTCACCCGAAGCTAGTCCGCTGAACTTAGGTGAGTGGTACTTTTTGTACCTCTCAAGTCGGAGCTGCTCTGCCTCAGGAACAACTATCCTAGTCTCATGCTGAGCTGGAGCTGCTGGGGGCATAGGAATATACTATGGGACCTTCCCAATATAAACTCTATTCTCAGGAGTACGGGCCGCGGGAGTCTGTGTCCCTCCTTCGGCCTGGGATGTAGCTGGGGCTATCGGGAGTAGACCCGCCTGAGACAGAGTACTGAAGGCACTCAAGAACTGGGCCAATGTCTCCTGGAGGTCTAGAGTAACAGTAGGGACCTCCTGTGCCCCTTAAACTGTAGCTGTTGGGGGATCCTCTGCCTTTACTCTAGCCGGTGCTCGGGCTGCACCGCATGCTCGTCCCTGCCTCGGCCCTTGCCTCTGGTGGCTATGACTGGGGGCTCGGGTGCCTGGTCATCAGTACGGCCGGTACGGGTACGAACCATCTGCAAGCAAGAATAGAATAGATTTTAAGAATTTGATGATAGTAACTAGCATGATAAGGAATTCGAATGGATTTGATTGTTCTTAACAGTTACATAGACTCTCGAAAATAGATACGGACGTCTCCGCACCGATCCGTGGGACTCTAATAAACTGACTTGTGACTCCTATGAACCTAGAAACTCTAATACCAACTTGTCACGACCCAATTTACCCTTCGAAAGGTATCGTGACAGCACCTAGTCTGTATGACTAGGTAAGCCTAAAATTTGCAGAAATGACAGAATCAATAAAATAAAGACAGAAAAGATATCAAGTAGATGTAACGTAGCTGCTCAACATATACATTTATACTTCCCAAAACCCGGAATATCACCATAGTCACAAGCTCTTTACTGATTGTAGCTCTATACAATGAAACATTAGAAAAATATACAAGTCTTCTATGCCTATAATAGAGTAGAAGGGGACTCGTGGGATTCTACGGACGCGGCAGAACTACCTCACGGTCTCCTGGATGCTGGTAGATGACTCCTAACCACGAAACTGGGTGCTGGTACCTGGATCTGCACATGGGGAAAACATGCGAACGAAAGGGCGTGACTACTCCACATTCGGTACTCCGTAAGCGCCAAGCCTAACCCCAGTCAATTAGTGACAAGGTCAGGTTGAGGCCCTACTGAGTTTGTAAGAACCATCCAATATATATAATTTTAAAAATAGTGAAATGCAGATAAGCAATGATAACAGGATTAACAAAGACAGAAAGGTTTAATAACAGAAAGAGAACCCTCGGCTCAGCACAACATATATCTCAACAGTAAATGTGCAATGCAGTACGAGGAAAGCTCCCGGATCTCGGTCCGTAGTCCCAATTTAAATATGCTATGCAGTATAGGGGGAAAGCACCCAGATCTCTATCCGTAGTCCCAATTTAAATATGCATTTCAGTACAGGGGAAAGCTCCCCGGTCTCATTCCGTAGTCCCAATTTAAATATGAAATGCAGTACAGGGGGAAAGCTTCCAGACTCGGTCCGTAGTCCCAATTTATATATGAAAAACAAAAGTATGTCAATTATGGCTTAAGTAAACAATCCAGGAGAAACAACAGGCAAGGATAGAGTAAAACTACCTAAGCATGATGTGACTAGTAGCGAATAAGAGGAATTCAAGTTAGAACAGGTAGACATGCTTACACTTAGGCTATCTACTCAATTAAGAGAGGAAACAGTAATATATGAATGAAAATGAGAATTTTCATGGGAGTAAAATAGGATTTTAGCAACAATGACCCATGTACGACTCGTCACCTCGCGTACGTAGCGTCCACGTAACAAAATCAGTACAAAAATGCCTAAAGGAAGATCCCTAACACCGAATTAGGCAAGCCACATACCTGGACTGCGCTAATCAACTCAATACCAATCTCTTGCCACACGATCGTAGAGAACACTCAACTGCTGCTGTAATACCAGCAAAGCCAGCTAAGGCTTAGGCCAAAAACATGCCCGTTTGGGCACCCGAAAGACACCTGAGGCCCCCAGGACCTCAACCAAACCTACCAACCAACCCTAATACCCAACTCAAACTTGGTCGAGCCTTAAAAAAACATCTCATAACATCAAAATCATCAATTATGCATAGATTTAAGCCTACGAACTTAGGAAATTTCTAGAATTCACATCCGACGCCGAAACACGTCTAAACTCATTCGAATGACCTCAAATTTTGTACACAGGTCATAAACAACATTACGGACCTGCTGTCGCTTTCAGAAGTCCATTCCGAGTCTGATATCCAAATCTCACCTATCAGTCGAAATCGCCGAAATTCTAACTTTCGCCAATTCAAGCCTAAATCCACAACCGACCTCGGAAACACATTCCGAGCACGCCCGTAACCCCGAAATCAACCAACGGAGCTAATGGAGTCGACAAAATTCCATTCCGGATCCGTCTTCACACAACTCTAGCTACAACTATATTTCTAAAGCTAAATTCCACATTTATGGACTATGAGTCCAAAATCACCCCGGATTTCAACACTTAACGCTCTGACAAGTTCCAATAACATAAATAGACATGGGAGAAGTGGTAAATAGAGGATCGGGGCGCAATTTCTTAAAATGACCGGCCGTGTCGTTACACTTTTATTCTTACTCATCTTATACTACTCTGAGGCTCAATCTCTTGGCCAGCTAAAAGCCAAGAGCACCAAAATTCGATTATCAAACCTTTCCCAGTGTGAGCACTACCCGAGGTTCATTCGAAACCCTTGGAAACTTTGAGGCTAAAATCCCAGTGTTCATTTTGCTATTGACATTGAAGTGTTGCTGAAATTATTCCTCTTGGTTACTTGTTCATTAATCTGTAACTTGTACGTACCTATGGCTTTCACAATTTTATTTTCTTTTCATTTGCGTTCCTGCTTTGCATACCTATGTCTTTGAGAATTTTATGAACCAACATTCTATTGTCTGCTCTGAAGCGATTCTTGAGGCTCTACACTTTCTAGTAATCGAACTTACCTATTTGTTGCTTTGGTTCTATTTTCTTAAGTCTTCTTGCTCTAATTTGTGTGCTCGAATGATTACCACTATTGCTTAGTCTGAGTTTAGATTCTTTCCTTGTTCTGTACTTTTGTAATAAGTCGAGTCATGCCCAGAACCCGTTTTAATTCTTGTTGAGTCATTCATATGCAACTCAATATTCTTCCTAGATTTAACTCCTGATCATGTTATTAACGCAAACATGTTTTCCCTGCTACTTGTGAATTAGTGCATGTTCCCTGCCTTGTTCTGTATCTTCGTGATCAATCAACGCATGTGTTTCAGACTTTGTTAAGTCGTTTCTGTCCAACCTACTAAATTCCTGATGTTGTACTGATTAGCTAAGGCCTGTTTCCATGCCATTTATTTCTAATGCATGTTCGACTTATGCAATCATGTGCTCTTCAATATTTTTTGAGACCTTAGGGTAAACCTCATAACAAGCCTCTCTACTCATGTATAGCCAACCAGTGCCAGGTCCAATACTAGCCTATCTTGCTTCTTAAAATTGACATGACTCTTATATTGTGATTAATGTTCGACATGATAGAGTTTTTCCCTACTCCATTAAGAAATTTCTTGATCTTGAGTTTGTTCAATTACATTTATCCTTTGGGTTTTCATGATAGACAATATCATGTGATGGCTGTGCTTTGTTTGTTTCTTGCCCGAACCTGCTAAATCTTCATTTAAGGTTCCCTAGGTTGATTCTGAATCATGCTTCATTTTGAAACTTTGTGGAATGGTTTACTATCATGTCATTCTTAAACTTTGTTTCTAGTATCATAAGCACAAACCTGCCTTATATGTGCCTTGTGTGCCTTGCAATTTAGCCTGGTTCTGTTTATGTGTCTTGGCTAGAGCTGTTGTTAGCTACATCTCTAAGAACTAAGTGTTTAAGTTGCGTAGTGTTTTCTATGAGTATTTGGTCACCTGTATGGATGATTGTGGCATGGTTTGGGTAAGTAAAGATTATTCGTTAAGCCTAGTGTTGGGATCTGCATGTTGGGTTTGAGCATGGAACTCAGGTTGCTATGATAACATAGGTTTGCTATTGTGTGAAGATTAAGACCATTGAAGGCCTGGGGACATCCTTGGGTTGTTCTGCATGGGGCCTGTGTTTTTTCTATTGGGTTTATAGTTGTTTCATTTTGTAGCTAGTCATATTTAGGTTTATATTATGTCATTTGGGCCTGTAATAATTTGTAATAACAAATAATGGGGAGATTAAAGAAAGGAGGCTGGGGTATTTAATATTTGCATGAAAGGGTAGAAAATATGCCTATAGGGTCTACATGTTTTATGTGCTACTTTGTTTAACTTGCTTTATTTCTGCACTTCAAAAGAAATCATGTCTATAGGAATCATGCACACCTCACTTGTACACTATTCAAACATGTTAGGTCAAGTATTTAGCATACTCAATCCTCTGTTACTATTGTGCATTTAGATAACATGCCTATAGGATGTATAACATATGCTTTTGTCAACCTATATACCATGCCACTAGGACTTCAAATAATCAATTGGTTGATTTCTTCTATTACTTTTAGTGTACCGCTGATACGCTCAAATTACACCTTAAAATAGTGTAAAGCAATCGATATCAAATATAGTAACCCGACGAGGTTGGGGTCGAATCCCACAGGGAATAGGCGTGAAAAGTTTACTTGAGTAGTGTGAATCTTAACTTTACTCGTATTTCTATTCCCTTAGAGTAACAAAAGTATTGTAGTAGATTGAATTGTAATTTAATGAAATAACAAGAAGGATGATTAAATTAGGTTGTAATTAATTTGATTATCTAAACCAAGGTTGTGTACCCTTCAATGAAATGTAATGCTACCGGTGTTAATAAGATATATTTCTAATGGAAGGTCCTTTTGATATGCAAATGATTTCTAAACAACTACCCAATATTTTTCAATAGTTGGGTAGTATTTCTCTTTATGATTTTTCCAAATATAAAAGAGTGTCAATTAAGAGTAATCAGGTTATGCCAAATAAAATATACTTATTCCTAAACGATTCCATTAAACAAGGTTTAAAACCTCGAGTCTTTGATATTTACTCCTATAAAACCCCAACTCACTTTTCCAAGTAGAGAAAGAATATAATTGCGCTTGTTAATGTTTGAAACCACTAACAATAAATGAAGAATGAGAAGTAAACATTTGGGTTAGGTTGTAATGTAAGCTTAGTGTAGGGTTGGATAAAAATTTGGGTACAAGTGACTACACCCTCCTTGAACACTACTCACATTTTTCTTTCTTGTTGTCCTTTGTTTCCTTTCAATCCACACAGCCCTCATTGGCTCCTAGTTACCAACACCGAACCACCTTAGATACCTTTCTAATTTTATTCAAGACTCTATATTTTGATATATATACAAATATTTCTTTTTCTTTTCTTTTCTTTTTTTTTTCTTTCGAAGATTGAATAATTTCATGTGAACACTTTGAGGTATAGGTTCTTACACTCACTGTACAACCTTACCAATTTCCAACTTGACACCACACCCCCAAATTAGGCTTTTATCCTCATTTTCAATGTTCAAGGAGGGACGGGTTCAAAAGAGGAAATTATTTTACATAATGGGAAAGGTTTGTAATGAGGTGACCAAAGAAAAGGTTAAATGCTCAAATGTGGTAACTAGTAATAATGTCTATACAATGGGTAGCTTGAAAGGCTAACTGGGGTTTCAAATACCACAAAGACTGCCTAAGGTCATATCTCCAACTAAATGTACTTATCATTAGCATCCAAAGACCAACCGGGCAAGTTCTAGATGACAGAAGTAAACACGAGAATTATTTACACAAAACTAACACACATGGCACATGAACCGTTTTCCTCAACATAATTTTACACTTGGAAACTCGGAGATAATTCTAAGTAAGCATAGAGTCACAAATCGAGGCTCAAGTTCACCCAGATGATCAACAATATTTGTTTTTTTTATCAACGGAAGGGTATAGGTTATTTACAGCCATACATGCTTGAAACTAGACACTCACACCAAACCGGTCAAAATGTTTCATCCTACTTCCATGGTTCTACTATTACACCCTTGGAAAGGAACCGATAACGAAACACCAAGGGGAATTCATTTCTAATTACTAAAGATGTACATGCATACACCTATCTAATTGTTTTTGGTTTTTTGTTTATATACAAAGATAACACAATTATATACAAGAGTTGAAGAGAAATTTGCTTATAAACACCAAGATCACTAAAAAAAATGTACAAGATTACAAAAAAAAAAAAAAAAATATATACAAGATATACAAGGCTATCCCACCCCAATTGAAAAGCATGCATTGAACCCAATGCATAAGAAATGAAAAATAGAGTATTAGGCGCTCCCTGGGGTGCACTAAGCGCTATGGGAGTCTGTAGCCTGCTGAATGGTGGTGGAGTCACCCTCTGATACTGGGGCTGGAACTGATGAGATCGCAGCCTGAGGAGTGACCTCCACGGGTGGAGGTGTGACCTCCACTTTCCCTGATGATGGGACTGGGGCCTAAGAGCTACTAGCCTCGCTTGGTTATGGAGGAATGGTCGATGATGTGGCTCAGGTGACCATGTCTACTAGCGAGTGCTCAATTGCCGTCTGAATATCTGCTTCTTCTTCCTTTTCTGTAGTTGTAAGGACGACAACTTGCTTGTCTTTCTCCTGAGGACCCTCATCCTCATCGGACCATGACTCCTCGTCTGTCTCCCCAGCCTTGGACTCAGCAGAGTGTCCGGAATCATCCCCAGAATGGATGTCAATGTGTGCAGGGGGAGCTGGAGTCAGGGAAGCCCCGACAATCTGTGGCTCAGGTGCTGTCGTTAGTGTGGAGAAGTCAAGGTCTAACCTTTCCACAGACGTGCCCGCTCCCTGCTCTCCTTCCTTGGGCATGAAGGCGGATAGATCAAACTCCAGATTTTGCATTTTCTGGAGCTCGATATTCAGTGTGTCAACCTCATCATGGAGCTTGGGTAGCCTTCAACCTTACCTCACTCTACCCTTTCAAGTTGAACCTCAATCCGCTGGAGGCGATCCTCATAAGATGCATGCTGCTGCTGGAGTGCTGTCACTGAGGACTGGATAGGAGTAAGAGCGTGCCTCATCAAAGTGGGGAGGTCCTTCATAAGCCGATCTACCTTCTCATTGGCATGCTGAGTTAAGAGACCTAGCCTCGAAAGAGCTGGCAGCGCAACATAAGGCTCAGCATGTGTGGCCTGAAAGGTGGAGTGTGGAGTGGCAGTGTATTGCACTGTGGCCGGAGGAGAAGTGGGTGGCTGGGAGTCTGAAATGTCTGTAGCAGCAGGAATCTAGATCTGAACCTCTGGAAGAGCAGTAGCTACCTATGGCACCGCGTCACTGATGCGCGTGATATCAATATCCTTTAGCGCTTTCCCCATCTTGTCATGGTGTGCAGTGAAGGGACTTCTACCGCCTTATAGAGGGCCGTGATCAAGCATGGGAAGGGAAGTGACGTGGCTTTCTGGTTGCCTCGAATCCCTAACTCTCGGAATATAATGTCACCGACATCAATCTTGATCCCAGTCATAATGCATGCAATGAGAAGAGCTTTCTCAATGCTTATGTCAGTCTCATTCAGGGATGGTATCAAGAGAGAGGTGACAAAGATGAGCTAGAATCTACCCTCTCGTGTAAGATATTCCTTGAATATTTTATGCAGAGGGTCAATCCAAGCAGGGGTCCCCTTGGCCTCATACTTAGCTGTGCCCGGACTCCAACTTTTAAAGTACAGGTCATTTATTGTGTCCTTGTCACAAAGCACCGACTTCCCCCGAACAATGACTGACTCATAGAAGACCTTGTTGCGCTTGTGATGAGCTAATCTAGAGTCCCCGTAGGATGCATAGAACTCTCGCACTACTATTTCATTGAAATCATCAGGAACGTCAGTGAAGCAATCGTAGTTTCTAACCTTGATATTCTCCAGTATGTGAGGGTACTGCTCCTGTAGTCCGTGCAGACTCAACTGTTTCACTTTGAGGATTTTTTCATTTCGTGAGCCCTTCTTTATATAGACTCCTAGAGCCTGTGACCTCAAACTGAAGTTGTAAATCATCTCTCCTCTTTCTTCTTGCCTCAGCTTGTAGGTCGACTGAGGGCAAGGTCTCCTCCTCATGGGACTAGGAGGGATGTTGAGCAATAAGTCGAGATGGTTCTTGTCGTGAACGTTTGGCTTGTTGTGCTAGATGGCCGGATGAGGGCCTCTTTTTACCAGCAATAGATTTCTTCAGAGCCATATATGTAAGGAAACGAAGTGTGAGCGTCATAGAAGACATCAAAGAAAAATGTTACAAAGAATAGTAAAAAATGCGATAGGTTATGCGGTCGCATAACCACTATACAGACCGCAAACCTGTCGCAAATATCAATCTACAAGAGATGAAACAATTATGCGATGATTTATGCGATCGCATATCCATTATTCGGTTCGCATACCCATTTCAAAACTGAGCCTTAGAAAAGGCAATCACACTCTGTGATCGCAAAATCCACCGCATAGTTGGATATGCGATCGCAAAACTGCCGCATACAACATGCCAAGACTTGGTAGTGACTGTCTGGGTATGCAGTGGCTTTGCGGTCTGCATATCGCTTATGCAATCGCAAAGCCGTCGCATTTGGTCATATTCCTTAGTCCACCTAGGGTTTCCTATGCAGCACGAATGCGGACCGCACATTGACTTCGCGGGCCGCAAAACATCATCGTTCCCATGGTTTGCTGCTAACCCTAACAATGGTGGTTCCTAAATTCACTACCCAGCAATATCAACATACTTAATTATTCAAGAACTCTCACGATGAGCAGATAACTCGAAAGAACAACACAAAATTTAAAAGAAAACCAAGGACTAAAAATTACTTGAACAACAAACAAAAAAATTAAAACTAAAAATAATAGAAATGAGGTAAGGAAGGAGGACATACCAGAGGTAGATGAATGAGACACACAGAAGGAGATTGATTCAAACAATGTGATTCACTTTGTCCAATTTTAACTAGCCGTAGTCCTCTCTTCTTTTCTCCTTTTGTTTTTTTTGTATTTGTTTTGTTTATGTGGGAATTGTGTGCAAATGAAAATGTTTATGAGAAGTGGGTGGTTATACTTACCTAGTGAGAATGCGGTGCTTAAGTGACGACATAACACATTATGCGACCGCATAAGTGTTATGCGGTAATATTAGCTCAGGTCCCTCAAAGCCATTATGCGGTGCACTTTGCGATCGTATAAACGATATGTGGTCCACAAAGTGCACATCTTCACCGCATTTTGGCAACGAATTTTGCCCCAGCAAACTGCCCATGTATGCGATGACTATGCGGCCGGCATAGTAAATATGCGACCGTATACGTGTAGCAAACCTCCCTTAGTGATTTTTCTTCCATTTCATGCGTAATTTCACCCTGTTTTATGACCTTTTGGATCACCTGCACTCGATCACACACTTTAAATTGCTCGATTTAATCTATCTAACCAAAATAAAAAAACTAAAGAACAAAAAGAATGTTACCACACATGGGTTGCCTCCCATGAACCGCTTGATTTAACGTCGCGACACGACGAAGTTGGCCCCTCTTCGAGATTACTCATTTGTTGGGCATGGACCATCTTTGAGAGCCAACTATTCCACCAAGTGTTTTTATCCATCTGTGCCCAAGTATTGCTTGACTCGCTGGCCAAATTCCACAGCTCCAAAAGGGGATACATCCACCACCTTGAACGGGTCGGACCACTTTGATTTTAGCTTGCACGGATACAATTTGAGCCTTGAGTTGAAAAGCAAAACCAAGTCACCCAACTTGAACTCCCGTTTTAAGATCTTTTTATCATGGACGAACTTCATCCTTTCCTTGTACATGGCTGCACTTTCATATGCATGGAAGCGGAATTCCTCCATTTCATTGAGTTGTGTTAACCTCAAATTTACAGCTTCAGCCTAGTCCAAGTTCAACCTTTTTAAAGCCCACATGGCTTTGTTCTCCAATTCTACGGGTAGATAACAAGCCTTCTCTAAGACTAACCGGTAAGGTGAAGTGCCGATAGGGGTTTTGTACGCCGTGTGGTATGCCCACAATGCGTCATCTAGCTTCTTTGACCAGTCGTTCATGTTGGCACTAACAGTCTTTGCTAGAATATTCTTTATCTCCTGGTTGGAAACTTCAACTTGGCCACTTGATTGGGGATGATAAGGCGTGGCCACCTTATGCTTGACCCCATATATCTCTAGTAGCCCCGTGAAAGCCTTGTTACAGAAGTGAGACCCACCATCACTAAGAATGGCTCTAGGAGTGCCAAACCGTGTGAATATATTTTTCTTTAAGAATGCGGTTACACTCCTTGCCTCATTGTTTGGTAGGGAAATTTCTTCAACCCACTTGGACACATAGTCCACAGCCACCAGGATGTATTTCATACCACATAAGCTTACAAAGGGGCCCATAAATTCAATTCCCCACACATCAAAGATATCGACCTCCATCACAAAGTGCATTGGAATTTCATGCCTCTTAGAAGTTGATCCCTGCCTCTGACATTGGTCACAAACCTTGACCATTTGATTTCCATCTTAATAAATCGGCGGCTAATAATAGCCACATTCAAGTACCTTTGCTGCTGTTCAATTACCCCCATGATGACCCCCAACCGGTGAGTCATGGCATGCCTTTAGAATTGGAATCATCTCTTCTTCTGGAATGCATCTCCTAATAATGTTATCAGCACAAATGCGGAATAAGAATGGTTCTTACCAATAATATTGCCGACCCTCTCTCAAAAACTTCTTCTTTTGGTACGCTTCCAGTCCATCCGGAATGAGGTCACTAACCAAGTAGTTAGTAATATCGGCGTACTAAGGAGTAGATGAAAAAGAAAATACCAAAATATGCTCATTAGGGAAAGCATCATCGATGTCAAGATTATCCTTTGGTCACTCGTCTTCTTCAAGCCTAGAGAGATGATTCGCCAGTTGGTTTTATGTGCCCTTACGGTCCTTGATTTCAAAGTCAAATTCTTGCAATAGGAGGACCCACCAGATTAACCTTGGTTTGGCATCTTTCTTTGCTATGAGATAGCGAAGAGCGGCATGGTTGGTATAGACCACCACCCTAGACCCCGACAAATAAGCTCGAAACTTTTCAAAAGCATATACAATGGCAATAAGCTCTTGCTCTATCACAGTATAGTTCACTTGTGCCCCGTTGAGTGTCTTGCTTTCATAATAAATGGGATGAAGAACCTTATTATTCCGTTGACCCAGATCTGCTCCAATAGCTACACCACTGGCGTCACACATGAGCTTGAATGGAAGAGACCAATCCAGTGTGACAATAATGGGTGCCATGATGAGCTTCTCTATTAGCTCCTCAAATGCCTTAAGGCACTTTTCATCAAACACAAACTTGGCATCTTTTTCAAGGAGCTTGTACATAGGATTTGCAGTTTTGGAGAAGTCCTTGATAAAAAGCCGATAAAATCCGGCATGCCGTAAAAATCTTCGGACACCTTTTACCGATGTTGGTGGAGGAAGTTTGGATATGATTTCAACTTTTGCTCGATAAATCTCTATGCCGTGTTTTGAAATTTTGTGCCCCAAGAAAAGGCCTTCGTTCACCATGAAGTGGAATTTGTCCCAGTTAAGTACAAGGTTTGTTTCCTCACATCGCTTGAGCATTTGTCTAAGATTGTCAAGACAATGCTCAAAAGAATCACCTACCACGGAAAAGTCGTCCATGAAAACCTCTAGGAAATCCTCCACCATGTCTGAGAAGATGGACATCATGCATCTTTGAAAGGTAGCCAGAGCGTTGCATAAACCAAACGGCATCCGACTAAAAGCAAAGGTTCCATATAGGCAAGTGAATGTTGTCTTTTCTTGGTCCTCCAATGCTATATTGATTTGGTTATAGCCAGAATACCCATCGAGGAAGCAATAGAATGACCTTCCTGCTAGCCGATCAAGCATTTTGATCAATAAAAGGCATAGGGAAATGATCTTTACACGTGGCACTGTTGAGATTCCAATAGTACATGCATACTCTCCACCTGGTGACTGTCCGTGTAGGGATAAGCTCATTCTTTTCATTGTGAATTACTGTCATGCCTCCCTTTTTTTGTCCACATTGCACCGAACTCACCCATGAGCTATCCGCAATGGGGTAGACAACCCTGACATCTAACCACTTGATTATCTCTTTCTTGACCACCTCTTGCATCGATGGATTCAATCTCCTTTGGTGTTCAACACTCGGCTTGCTTCCGTCCTCCAATTTGATTTTATGCTCACAACTTCCGACGGGAATCCCTCGGATGTCTGCTATTGTCAATCCAGTCGTTTGTCGGTGTTCCCGCAAGACATTCAACAATTTTCCTACCTGCACATCATCCAACAAAGAGGAAACAATTACGGGTAAAGTATCATTAGAGCCAAGAAATTTGTACGTCAAATGTGAGCAAAGTGGCTTGAGCTCAAGTTGTGGTGGCTCCAGGATGGAAGGCTTTGCGGGAGGAGTGGCTCTCTTCTCTAAGTCAAAAGAGAGCTTCTTCGGTGCATAAGAGTAGGACCCTCGTCCTTCCAATGCATTCACGGCTTCTACATACCCCTCCATGTCCTCTCCATCAAAATTTACCAAGATTGCCATCATCATGTCACTAGCATCGTCGACCTCATCAACAACATCTATTACCGAGAACCCTTCATATGCGTTTGGCAACTTCAAACCCTTACTAGCTTGGAAAGTGCTTCCTCATCATTCACTCGGAATTTTGATTTTATTTTGATCCGAGTCCATCAAGGCTCTTCCCGTGGCAAGGAATGATCTTCCCAATATGATAGGAATTTCCTTGTCGACTGCACAATCAAGGATAACAAATTCGGCCGAGAGGAGGAACTTCCCCACTTTTACTAGGACATCATCAACAATACCCACGGGATTCTTGATTGAACGGTCGGTCATTTTCAATCTCATACTTGTGGGTCTTGGCAACCCCAATCCCGCTTGCTTGTAAATAGAAAGAGGCATCAAATTTATGCTAGCACCATTATCACAAAGTGCCCTTGCAAAATCTCTCAACCCCGATAGTACATGGAATGGTGAATGCTCCCAGGTCTTCCTTCTTCTCAACGGTGGTTGTGGCAATAATAGCACTAACCCGGTGAGTCATGTTCACCACTTCATTCTTGGTGGATCTCTTCTTGGTCATCAAGCCTTTTAAGTATTTGGAAAATCCCGGCATCTCTGGGAAAGCCTCCAAGAAAGGGGTGTTTACCGACAATTGCTTCAAAATATCATAGAACTTCTCGAACTTGCCATCATCTACCCTTCTTGCAAGACTTTGAGGGAATGGAAGAGTAGGTCGAGGAATCGGTGGAGGAGCTTTTGGGGTCTCCTTCACCTTTTCCTTAACCTCCTCATGCTTTTCTTTTTGGATTTTTATCTCTTGGGAGGGCTTCTCAATTTCAAAAACAACCGGCACTTCGACTTGTGCCTCAACTTCTTGCTCAAGATCATCTACCTCAACTACTTGTTCACTCTCACCTTGAAGGACCTTACCGCTTCTACTTGTAATAGCTATGCAATGAGAAGATGAACCGCTCACATTCCCCTTTGGGTTGACAATTGTATCACTTGGAAGAGTACCTTTTAGCTTAGGGTTTTGTTCTCTTGACAAGTCTCGCATTTGCATCTCAAGCTTTTGTATAGAGGTGGTATGTGACCCCACGATTTTAGACATGTTCTTCATTGTAGCATCACCTCTCTCTTGATTTTGCAAGATCTTTTCAAGCATCCCTTCTAACTTGGATTCATTTGAAGAACCCTCTTTGTAATATTTCCCCTTCGGTGGAACATAAGGGTTGGAGCTCTGGTTGGCATAATTGCTATTGTTGTTGTTCCAATTACCTTGACTCGATCCACCTTGGTCATTGCGCCAATTTTGTTGGCCTTGCTCCTGCGGGTTTGGCCTCCATTGATTTTGTTGTCTATATCCTCCTTGAGAATTATGAACATAATTGGCTTCTTCAAACTCTTGATTTCCCATCGGTTGCATGTCTTCCACAACATTTACCTTCTTCGTTTGGCTCTCCGTGAACATCTTTGTCAACATATCAATGTTGGTGGCAAGACGACAATCAATTGGTCTCTCTCTTGATTTTCTTTGATCATGTTGGTAAGAGAGGGAGTACCATAAGAAATTCCACCACTAGCATCTTTGGAATGCCATGCTTGATTGTGTTTGGCCATTTTATCCAGGATTTGTGTAATCCGGGTGAATGATTTGTCCATGAAAGATCCGTCTGCTGAATTTTTTTCTATGGACTGAGACAATGGATCCAAACCCATGTAGAACTTCTCCACCAGAATGCCATCGGGAAAACCATGGTTCGCTGACCTCCTTAAGTACAACTTGAATCGGTCTCACGCTTCATGTAAGTGTTCTCCTGGTATTTGTTTGAAGAAGAAGATTTTATCTCTCAGCTCAGACTTCTTGATCTGAGGAAACCACTTGGACAAGAAGCCACGGACAAGCTCGGGCCAAGAAGTGATAGATTGAGGAGGTAGATTTTGAATCCACTTTCTTTCTTCTCCAGTCAATGAATATTTGAATACTCGCAATCTCAAGGCGTTGTCTGTTATATTGTTCTGCTTATGCATGGCATATACACACAAGAAGTTACTAAGGTGTTTTGTTGGATCATTATCGGTAGAGTTTCTGAATACTCCTTCTGCTTTAAGCATTAGGATTAACCCATATCCTACTTTGGATGTAGCAGCTTCCACCTGTGGAAGAAGGATAACATTGGTATCATCAAGATATTCCTCAATGTCCGCAAAGGGATTCTCATCTTCCTCATACTCGGCCATTCTCACCTATCACACCAAGCAAAGCAAGCAAAATGTGATGTAGAAAAGATGTAAAGTAAAGTGCACACTAGTTAGTAACTTCAAAACCGTATTCCCCAGTAACGGCGCCGAAATTTGATACGATCAAATTACAACTTAAAATAGAGTAAAGCGATCGATGTCAAATATAGTAACCCAATGAAATGTAATGCTGCCGATGTTAATATGATATATTTCTGATGGAAGGTCCTTTTGATATGCAAATGATTTCTAAACGACTACCCAATATTCTTCAATAGTTGGGTAGTGTCTTTCTTTATGATTTTTCCAAATATAAAAGAGTGGAAATTAAGAGTAATCAAGTTATTCCAAATAAAACACACTTATTCCTAAGCGATTCCATTAAACAAGGTTTAAAACCTTGAGTCTTTGATATTTACTCCTACCAAACCCTAACTCAGTTTTCCAAGTAGAGAAAGAATGTAATGGCGCTTGTTAATGTTTGCAACCACTAAAAATAAATGAAGAATGAGAAGTAAATAAATATCAACCAATAATTATACATATATTCAATGTTTAACACTCATTGACATTACACCCATTTAGGGTCCACAACCTTAGTATTCCACACATGCTAAAATACAAAAGCAAAGGAATATATATGTCATAAATGCTTACAAAAGTGTAAGATTCTTCACTTGAAAGCTTCCAAAAGATGGGACTATTCAAATTTTGGATTGTAGCTCTTTTTCTAGACAAGATGCCCCACAAAACCCCAATAAATCTATTTATAATGGGCTAAAACTCGGGGCCAATTTCGGACAAAAATGCCCTTCCAGGTCAAATATGC
>ML547643.1:148670-185118 GCA_005239535.1 Nicotiana rustica | reverse complement strand
GGCCCCCCCCCCCCCCCTTCCCATTTTCTTTATTTACTTGTTATTTACACTTAGTCATTTAACATAGACCAATGCAGTTGTCCATTTGTAATCTTTAAGATTTGTACCGATTATTTATTCTTACATTATAATAAGAGTTCATTTTCCATATTTTTCATCGGTTATTTGATCACCTAGCTTAATTACATAATCCACATTGTTTAAAATTCGGCCTGGACCCACAATTATGGACCTCGAAGAGTGCCTAATACCTTCTCTTTGAGGTAATTTGATCCCTTACCCAATCTTTGGTGACAAGGACTAGTTAAAACAGGGTTATTTGCAAATAGGTGCCCTAACGCACCTTAAAATTGTTAGGTGGCGACTCTTCTCTTTTAATAGTTCCTTTAAAAGAGTTTTCACATGTCGAAACCCACTTTCGCAAGAAAACGGGGCGCGACAGCATGGAGACTCTGTGAAGGATTTACACTTAGGCTTTTAACATAACGAACATGACTTGTATGGATTATTTCCCTTGATTTATATATATTTGTTAAACTGCTATGACATGAACATACCTTCCCTTATTTTCCCATATTTGTTTAAATTGCTTTGACGTGCACATCCTTTACCTTATTTTCCCTTATTTGTTTAAATTGCTATGACGCACACATCCTTTACCTTATTCTTCTTTATTTGCTATGACATGTATGACCTCTCTCCATTTCCTTCATATTGTCTAAAATTGCTATATCATGACTCTCCCGTCCCTATTTCCTACTTGATTTATTACATTCTCGTACGTTTTAACGAGTTAAACCGACTTTTCTTTTTGGTCTTTTCTTTCTCTTTTATTTCAATTCCTGTTCATCTTTATCATAATTGTTGTTTTAACGTACTTTTATCATGCAAATACTTCGTAATATGTTTATATTTCTTCATAAAGCATGCTCCGCATCATACTCCACTCGTGCCTATTATCAACATAGTAGCGCCTGATGAGTGTCCGAGCAAGTGGCCACTTGAGAGTACTAGTCTAGACCCTTCTAGGAAGACCTCTCCAATTTGAAATGTACATGCATCATGCTAAACCTAGTAGGGATTGAGTCATTATCGGCGTAACAACCTGCTTAGACAAACCTTTTCCAAAGTCCGACGGGATTTCCATAACCCCAAAGGACACTATCATGTTATATGCATTACTTGGAGAAAATGTGTCAACAAAATGATCGTTAGTGTGTAAATAGTCGAATCTGGAGGGGGGAAAGGGTTAACTTTTATTTGTTTGTAGAAAATGAAACCAAGTCCCCAGGTTCAGTATGGTACAGAATATCCCGCCGTTGCTACTTGACTGGTACAAAGACCTTGCACCTTGTGATAAAAATCTTGTGAGTAGAGTATTTGTTGACCTGCCATCTTTGCTGAACATTCAACCAAATAGGGAACTAATCGAGGCCGCTACCATGTTTTGGGTCGAGAAAAGAAATGTTTTTTGGTTTGGCTATAAAGAAATGACTCCTCTCCTAGAAGAAATATGGTTTTTTTCCAAGTTACCATGGGATAGTCTAGGGCTATCAGTGCTAGATAATCGCACTCTACGCGATTTTGTAAAAATGTTGGGTTTTTAGAAGAATGATGAACTGCTCTCTCTAAAGAAATCATACACCCCTTTTGAGTTTCCTTACAAGCATGACGCTCATAGAAAATCATATCGTCTTCATCATGATGATCTAGCCATTACTTCTTTAGGATGGGTGCATCGCCGGATTCATGTTTTCATTGTTTTCTTCCTAGGTTTGTTGATCTTTCTTATGCAAGGAGGAAGGATTCACACTCGCTTAGCCATGGTGCTAGGAACTTAATGTATGCCATCGAGGGACAAGCTTTTGATATCGTCCCAATGAACTTAGTTGAGATGTACCATGCTCTAGACCGGTGCAAGCATGAGTTCAGACACTCTGAGGGTTGCAATCTATTGCTACAATTCTGGATGCTGGAACACTTTCAAAGGGGTGAGTATTGTCAACAGCTTCTGTGAAGGCCACTGAATGACTACATATCCAATCATCACCCAAAGAAAAATGGCGTTTGTTCCAGACAGGTTTACAAAGCCTTGAAATGTTGTAGGTTGGGTGTGTTTCTTCAACAATCTGACAGACGAGCAAGTGCATTAGATGTTTGAATAGTTTCCTAGTAGTGAGTTCATGATTAGGTCATAAGGGACTACTCACTTGATACTGATAGGGCTGCAAGGCATCTACCCTTACACTCCTATAAGGATAATGAGGCAAGCTGGAAGAAAACAAGTCATACCTCGGGTATCCAACATGGTCCGGTATAAGGCTGATTTTAAGGGAGATGTTATCCCATTCAAGGTCGAAGCGTAACACATGTGGAACCAAAAGATCATTGTGGATGGGAGAAACTATTAACCCAGACAAGTATCACACCGGCCATATGTACTACTATCTATCATGTCTGGAAGAAGACGTAGCTGGGGACGTCAAACCAAAAGTCAATCTGAAGGATAGGATCATAGATGAAGTGGCTGAGGCACATGTGAAGTACAAGAGGCTATGCAAAATAATGTTCGAGTCTGAAGCGAAACATCTGGAGGAGCACTAAGTAAACATGGAGGCGATAAGGGAATGGAAAGAGATTGCCACTAAGTCAATAGAGAGGTTAGAATACTTGGAGCAAGGGCTAATGTAGCTAGAAGGAAAGATGAGAGAGAGAGAGTTTGGGATTGTCAAGGCATGAACGACGATGAAGGAGGAAAGCTAGCAAAGGCTTGCTTATTGCTGGAGATGCACGATCTGGGAAACATGATTGATGGGGACAAGAAAGCCAAGCGTGGAGAATGTCCTTCAGTGACCAATTAAATAATGTTGTTTACTTCTTTTTAGCTTAGATTAGATTTTGATGTAATAAGTCTTAATTCCATTGGTGATTTTATTATTTGTCAATTTAGTAAAAGATTAATTTGGCCTATTTTCGCACTAATGAGATGAAGAAAACATTGGAATCAATATTCTCCAAGTCTATGGGTCGCTTAGGCCTACCTCAAGCATAATGAGGTCCACCAAAATTAGGACACAAATTATTGCATGACTTTTGTGAAACATGTTTAATTGCAAGAACTCTTTTATTTCGCTTTATTAACTTGGTTACCTTTTTGTTATTATTTTTTTATTTATTCCCACTCCCAAAGGTTGTTTCGTGCATACTGACATCATTAGCATATCACACTAGATCCATAGGTCCTCCACCTAGCAACCCGAAGAGCAAAGACAAGGGCAAGGGAAAAGGGAAGATGGATGATTTAAGTGGTATCCAGAAATATAATGCTATCGTGGTGGAAAATGTTGAAACTTCAAGCATCCCGGGGCAGAATAAATTAGTCTTACGTTTGGAGCAGAAAATTGTGGAGCTAGAGGGCGAGCTTGAGCAGGTCCGAAATCTGGAAAACCATTCCCTTACTCTCAGTTGTGCCAGGGTTCTATGACTGTGTCAAAGTATGCAGTTCGCTTTAATGATTTGACCCGACATGCACCAGCCTGGGTTGCCACAGTTCGAAAGTGCGTTCGTCGGTTTATTAAGGGACTCCACCCCAGTATCAGGCTTAGAATGGACCAAGAGTTGGAGATGGATATTTCTTGGCAATAGGTTGTGAGTAATGCTTGGAGGTTGAAGGGTATGCTTGCTCGGGAGGGAGAGGAGAGAGAGGCCAAGAGGTCTCAAGAGTCTTGCACTTAAAGTGGTGATCATGCCCCAATTGCAGTTCGTCATGGTAGGGTCTATATGAGTCACCCCGTTCACTCAGCTCTTCCAGCCGCCAGTGGTATTCTGGCCCCTTCTAGGCCCCATGAGCCTTATTATGCACCACTGGTATCTAGTGCACCTCCTACACGGGTGCTTTTAGCAGTCAGTCCAGAAGACCTGGCTCGAGCTAGTCACAGTAGACATGCCCTCCAAGATCTGGTTTTGAGTATGGCGACACTCACCATATGGTGAGGGATTTCCCCATACTTATGAGGGGTGCACCTCCACAGACTTCTCAGGAGCCGTGTGCTCCATCGGGTCCTTAGGCTATGATTACAACACCAGCTACCGCCCCACCTACTTAGCCAACTCGAAGCGGAGGTCGGGGTCTCCCTAGAGGGGGAGGCCATGTCAGATATTATGCTCCTCCCGCTCGTACAGATGCAATTGCTTCTGACTTTTCCATTACAGGTATTGATCATGTCTGTCATAGTGATGTGTCAGTTTTATTTGATCTAGGCTCCACTTATTCCTATGTGTCCTCATATTTAGCCCGTATTTGGGCATATCTCATGATTCTTTGAGTTCTCCTATTTATGTGTCTACACCTGTGGGAGAGTCTAATGTTGTTGACCGTGTGTATCAGTCGTGCTTGGTTGTTCTTAGTTGTTCTGAGACCAGAGTCGTCTTATTATTGCTCAGTATGGTAGACTTTGATATTATTTTGGGCATGGACTGGTTGTCGCCCCATTATGCTATTCTTGATTGTCACTCCAAGACTATGATGCTGGCTATGCCAGTGTGTCACCTTGGGGTGCTCCGGTCTTGTTTGTGAAGAAAAAGGATGGTTTTATGCGTATGTGCATTGATTATCACTAGTTGAACAAAGTTACAATGAAGAACATGTATCCATTACCCTGTATTGATGACCTATTTGATATGTTATAGGGTGCTAGAATGCTTACAAGATTGACTTACGTTTAGGCTATCATCAGTTGAAGATTCGGGAGCCAGATATCCCGAAGACTGCTTTCAGGACTCGATATGGTCACTGCGAGTTCCTTGTGATGTAATTTAGGATGACCAACACCCCAGTAATATTTATGCACTTGATGCACAATGTGTTCTGGCCCTATATTGACTCATTCATCATTGTGTTTATTGACGACATTCTGGGGTACACCCGGACTCGGGATGATAATGAGCAGCACCTGAGGACTGTTCTTCAGGCCTTGAGAGAAAAGAAGTTACATGAAAAATTTTCAAAGTGTGAGTTTTGGCTAGACTCAGTGGAATTCTTGGGTCATGTGGTGTGTATTGATGGGATCAAGGTGGATCCAAAGAAGGTGGAAGCAGTGCAGAGTTGGCCCAGACCGTCCTCAACTACGGAGATCTGGAGTTTTCTTGGGTTGGCGGGGTATTGTCGTTGTTTTGTAGAGGGTTTCTCATCTTATTGCAGTACCTATGACCAGGTTGACCCAGAAGGGTGCTCCGTTCAGGTGGATGGAGGAGTGTGATGAGAGCTTTCAGAAGCTCAAGACAACTTTGACTACATCCCCAATATTGGTATTGCCTACATGTTCGGGGTCTTATATTGTATATTGTGATACGTCGTTAATTGTTCTCGGTGATGTGCTGATGCAGGATGCTAGGGTAATTTCCTATGCGTCCAGACAGCTGAAGGTGCATGAAAAGAACTATCATGTCCACGACCTTGAGTTAACAGCTATTGTTCATGCCTTGAAGATTTGGCTGCATTATTTGTATGGTGTCCCTTGTGAGATCTACACTGATCACCGGAGTTTGCAGTATTTGTTCAAGCAGAAGGATCTTAACTTGTGTAAGCGGAGTTGGTTGGAGCTGCTTAAGGATTGTGATATCACCATTTTGTACCATTCTAGGAAGGCCAATGTGGTGGCCGATGCCTTGAGTCGCCGGGCGGAGAGTTTGGAGAGCTTAGCATATCTAACAAGAGCAAAGAAGCCAATGGCTTGTGTGGTCTCTCAGTGTTCTCTTTATGATCATATCAGGGAGTATTAGTATGATAACCCCCATCTTATTGTCCTTAAGGACACAGTTCAACACGATGATGCTAAGGAGGTCACTATTAGAGATGATGGTGCATTAAGGATGCAAGGCAGGCTGTGTGTGCTCAATATAGAGGGCTTGCATGAGTTGATTCACTAAGTTCGCGGTACTCCTTCAATCCGGGTGCAGTGAAGATGTATTGGGACTTAAGGTAGCATTACCGGTGGACGAGAATGAAGAAGGACATAGTGAAATATGTAGCTCAATGTCTAAATTACCAGCAGGTAAACTATGAGCATCAGCGTCTAGCTGGGTTGCTTCGGAAGTTAGAGATTTCGGAGTGGAATGGGAGCAGATCACTATTGATTTCATTGTTGGGCTTCCATGGACTCGCCAAAAGTTTGATGCAGTCTAGGTGATTATGGCTAGGCTGACCAGGTCAGCTCATTTCATTCTTGTGATGACTACCTATTCTTCCGTGCAACTTAGAGTTTATATCTGTGAGATCATCAGGATTCATGGTGTACTGGTATCTATAATCTACGACCGGGGTACTCATTTTACATCACGCTTGTGGAGGGTCGTTCAACATGAGTTAGGTATCGGGTTGAGTTGAGCACATCATTTCATGCTCAGACGGACGGACAGTCCGAGTGCACTATTCAGATACTAGAGGATATGCTCTGTGCGTGTGTGATGGAGTTTGGAGGTTCTTGGGATTAGTTCTTGCCACTTGCAGAGTTTTCCTACAACAACAGTTATCAATCAAGTATCCATATGGCACCGTATGAGGCTCTGTAAGGTAGGCGGTATCCGTCTCTGGTTGGGTTTTTTTGGGCTGGGCGAGGCTAGGTTATTGGGTATAGACTTGGTTCAGGATGCTCTGGACAAGGTTAAAGTGATTCAGGATCGGATTTGCATAACTCAGTCCAGACATAAGAGTTATGCGGATCGAAAGATTCGCGGTGTTGCATTCATGGTTGGAGAGAGAGTCCTGCTTCGGGTGTGACCCATGAAGGCTGTTATGAAGTTCAAAAAGAAGTGCAAACTGAGCTCAAGGTTTATCGACCCATTTGAGGTGTTGCGACATGTTGGAGAGGTTGCTCCAGTATTCCATGTTTTTGTGCTCCAGAAGTATCACGGAGATCCTTCTCATGTGTTGAATTTCAGCTCAGTTCGGCTGGACAAGGATTTACCTTATGTTGAAGAGCCGGTGAATATTTTGGACAGGCAGGTTCGAAAGTCGAGGTCAAAGAACATTGCTTTTGTGAAGGTTTAGTGGAGGGGTCAGCCGATCGAGGAGGCGGCTTGGGAGACCGAGCATGATATGCGCATCCATTATCCTCATATTTTCCCCCACTCCAAGTATGTCTCTATACTCGTTTGAGGACGAGCAATGATTTTAAGAGGGGGATGATGTAACATTGTTTCGGGAGTAATAGCCTCGATCCCCTGTTTACTGCTTTCCCCGTGTATTTTTGTGCATATGTGCCTTGTCAGGAGGTTCTGTTTGTGGTTTCAGAGTGATTTGGGACACATAGTCCCTAAAACGGAAGTTTAAGTTTTAGGATTTTTTACCGTAGTTAGAATTGTGTGAAGACGATTATGAAATGGAGTTTTGTCAGTTCCGTTAGCTCCGTTGAGTTATTTTTTGACTTAGGAGTGTTTCCGGATTGTGTTTTTGAGGTATTTAGCTGAGTTGACATTATGGACCTCCTCCAACTTCCGAAATCAGAATCCGACCCTGAGTCATAATTGACATTACCGACCTCCTACAACTTACAGAATCAGAATCCGACCCTGAGTCATAAATGGTGAAGATTTTCATCTTCTGGTGTCATCGCACCTGCGGTGGGGTTGGCTGCAGGTGCGGACACGCATGTGCTGAAAAGAGCTCGCACATGCAGCCTTGGTTTGGGAAACTAGTGGCCGCATGTGCGACAAAAGGACCAAAGAAGCTGAGCCGCTCCTACGGAGAGGTTATCGCAGAAGTGAAGGTCGAGCTGGACTGAGGTTTTCGCAGAAGCGGACAATTGTCCACAGGTGCGCACATGCTGGTTCAACCACCTGATCACAGAAGTGGACCCAGGTATCTTAAGTCAATTCCGCACCTACGATGGAATTTCCGCAGGTGCGGCGTCGCAAGTACTGGAAGCCCACATAATTGAAATTGCTGGGCAGAAAAGGCTAAGTTCGAAGGTTTTATCCTATTTTCAATTTTGGGACTTTGAGAGCCTCGATTGAGGTGATATTCAAGAGTTTTACAGAGAGAAATTTTGGGGTAACGATTCTTAACTCGTTTATGGTTATATTCCACTAATCTATAGTTGGTTTCATCATTTAATTAAGGAATTTGGTTGAGAAATTTAGGGGAAAAGGTTTGAAGTTCTTCAACTATGTTTTTGAGTTTTGATTCGGATTTTGATATCGGATTTGGGTAATTTTTGTACGACTGAACATGTGAGTGAATGGGTGTTCATATTTTGCGACTTTTAACTGATTCCGAGACGTGGGCTCGGGGAGGCTTTTTAGAGCGATTTTCGAAATTATTTTTAAGGTCTTGATTTCATTAATTAGATTATTTTATTATATTAATATTTATTGTATGTAATTTTTTTTGGCTAGATTTGGGCCTTTCAGAGTCGGATAATCGAGGAAAAGGCATTCTTATTGACTGAATGAGCTTGGTTCGAGGTAAGTGCTTGCCTAAACTTGTGTGGGGGAAATCCCCTTAGTATTTGGTACTGTTGTGATACTTTTGTGATATGTGAGAGCCGTGTAAGCAAGGTGACGAGTGTGTGCACGGTCAAATTGTTGCAAAATTCGATTTTTCACTGAGTATTAGCTTGTTAAACTTTAATTGAGTTATACTAGCATGTGTAGTTATCCTGTTTAGCCTAGTTTCACATGTGTACGTATCTTAAATGCTTATTTGAATTATTTGCAGCATGTTTAGTTGAATTCATGCCTTTACTTGAATTGTATCAACTTAGTTGTAGAGTTCTTGTTGTTTATTTCCTTCTTCACTAATTTGAGCTATGTGCTTACTTTTGGGGACAACGAGGCGGTACCTCGGGAGATCCTCGTTCATCTTTACTTTTGGGACTACGAGGCGGTACCTCGGGAGATCCCCCTGCATATTTACTTTTTGAACTACGAGGCGGTACCTCGGGAGATCCCCTGGGCATTTACTTTGAGACTACGAGGCAGTACCTTGGAAGATCTCCTCGCATATTTACTTTTGAGACTACGAGGAGGTACCTCAAGAGATCTCCTCGCACATTTACTTTTGGGAATACAATACAGTATCTCGGGAGATCCCCTGTTGAGTATTACTTTTGGGACTACGAGATGGTATCTCGGGAGTGCCCTTGTTGTTATCTCATTGTGCTATGTTGTTATTTCTCTGTGAATTTTTTTTTCTGTTAAATTCTCCATTTTACTTCATTTTATTATATCATCTATTTTATTATTATATCCTAGTGGGGCCGGACCTGACCTCGTCACTACTCTACATAGGTTAGACTTGGCACTTACTGGGTACCCTTGTGGTGTATTCATGCTACTCTTCTGAACATATTTTGTGTGCAGATCCAGACACTTCTTATCAGCCCTGTTATTACTGAGAGTGCTTGTTGTTTTACGGAGACTTCAAGGTACATATGTCGCGTCCGCAGACCTCGGAGTCCCCTTCTGTTCCTTCCATTTCTGTACTTTACTTAGATTCTGGTGTATAGAGACATTAGTTCCTTTCTGTAACTTGTGATTTATGAATACCGGGTTTTGGGAAACATATTGTGTATACTCGAGTGTTGGGTTTTGTAGACACCGAGCAACATCTTATCAGCTATTCTATTATTGTGTTAAAGTTGATTGTTAATTTTACTTTATTTTCCATTTTTTCATAATTTGTTAGGCTTACCTAATCGTAGAGACTAGGTGTTGTCACGACATCTTATGGAGGGAGAGTTGGGTCGGGACACAAAAATTAAAGCTATTTAGGATTTCCCCAAAGAATAAGAAGAATGTGATGAGTTTTCTAGGACGCCTTAATTATATCAGTCGTTTTATAGCACAATCAACGGTGATATGTGAGTCGGTCTTCAAGATGCCGAGGAAAGATGCTGCGACAAGCTGGACTGAAGAATGTGAAAAGGCTTTTGGCAAAATCAAGGAGTACTTATCTAAATCACCCCTGTTGGTCCTTCCAGAACTAGGACGACCTTTACTATTGTATCTGTCCATGTTGGATGGAGCCTATGGTTGTGTTCTATCGAAACATGATGAAACCGGGAGGAAAGAACAGGAAATAAATTATCTAAGCAATAAGTTCACACCTTACAAGGCCTGGTATTATCTACTGGAGCGCACCGGTCTCGTCCAATTTCACTCCTCTATTTGAGGTTATAAAAATGGTCGATGCAATAGTAATACCCAACAAGAGTCGGTGTCGAATTCTGCAGGGAGCTGTATGAATGGGAGTTAGTAGTATATATCTTAGCGCGTGAGTTCATATATCTAAATTTGCACTTCCACAATATTTGGTTTGTTTAAAAGTCTAAGTTAAACTACGATTGCAATTTAAAGAATAAAACTAGGAAATTGTTTTTGTTGTTTTCCGAATAATATAAAAGACCTAGGACTATGACTTTCATCTAGGTGTTTGCCTAATGGGTTGTAAACTATAAAGCTTGTTTTATTCGTCGGGGTGTGTTATAGATATCAACACTCAAGTACCCAATTAATACCTCTCGGCCAGAGAATAATTTTGCACAATTTGGCTTTCTCAAATCAAAATGGGTATTGAACTAAATGGTTGATAAAAAGTCCTAAGTCGGGTTTTACTATCTCTAGGTTCAACACTCGATTTATCCAATTTCTTGTTAGCCAAGTTTTTCTAGACTAAGTCTCTCTTTCTCAAGTAGATACCAAGTCAAATAGGCATGAACTAATGTTTGCAGCCATTAATTCTTCAAATAAAAGCAAGAACAAGGCTAAATAATAAATACCCAACCATAAACAAAATCAAATACCCATTAAGTTTACACTCTAGGGTTGGGTCACAACCCTAGTGAAAATATAGCTACTCATGCTTAAATTAGAAGAAATATAAAAAGAAATGATAATTAAGCCAATGTTGATAATTAAAATGATGAAATCAATGTTCAAAAAGCTCAAAGTACTAAAAAGAGTAAAAGAAACTGTCTACTATAACAACTGATGTGAAATGTTTAACTAAAAAGGTAAAACTCTTCTATTTATACAGGACTGGAATTTTCGGAAAAAAATGTCCTTTCAGAGGTTCTGCGTCCCCAGAATTCCATGTGCAGTTCGCACTTTGCTTCAACTTGACAGGATTTGAAATCTGCGGCTGCATAATTCTGAACTCTTTCCGCACTGGTCTCTTTCTGCGATCCACATAATAATGTTTGCGGCCGCACCTTGCTCTTATGTGGTCCACAGAAATGTGACTGTGGCCGCCCAATAATTGTGCGATCCACACTTTTGTTGGACCTGAGATGTAGGTTCTCTGAACTTTTTCTCAAACACAGCTTCTGCGGCCACACATATCATGCGTGGATCACACTTTGCACATTTCTCTAATGGGAATGTCTTCACAACCTGTGGCCGCAGATGATATTTTGCGGTCCTCATATCTGATCTTTTTTGCCCTTTTTATCCTTGAGTTAAGATTACTCCTTCTTGAGTTGGATTTCATCTCGGGAGTGCATCTTCCAACATTCATGCAATTAAGCATATTTCATCAGTTTTCGGGAACACAATTAAACGCTTTTGGACTAAACGTAAGCTAAAAGGCGCTAATAAGTATTCAAAATCCCCACATATCAACTCCCTCAAACATAAGCTTTTACTTGTAGTTCCCACCTCCACAAGTTAAGAGCAATTCCAGCTAATGAAATGTGAGTCAATCATACATCAATTGGGACCAACAATTACCCACATCACTTATGAATTATCAACAAGGCAAAAAGTTAAACTTTTAAGAATAAATAGTTCTAGTGTGACACTTGAGCATCAAGAGTTGACTTTATTCATCAATGAAGCTCTCTCTTCATGTAGGTCATTATGGATCCCAAACTCCTCCTCCTCTAATGTAAGGTCAGTCAACTTGAAATCACGTAGAGCTTTTTCAGAATTTAATGAAGGCTTTTGGACTAAGGTAAGATATGCTATGATAGAACGGGTTCATCTTTCCTTAAGCACTCCATTTGATTTTCTCGGCTCATGCTTTTCCACTTCTTTGAGGCATTTTATTTTCCTTAGGGGTACTAGAGAGGCTTAACATCACTCTTTCTTGGTCTTGATAATCATTTTCTCCTTCTTTTCTTTCCCATGCTTTGCATCATTACTTTTCTTTGTTTCTCTTGCCTTTACTTCTCGTAATTTCTTTTATCTTTTGTGCCTTGAACCTTCTTCAAACTTGTCATCTCTCCCCCAAACTTACGTGTTAAGGAAAGCTCGGGTGCCAAGAGTTAGCAGAATCACTATGAATGCCTTAAGCAGAATCACTTCTTTAAGGAAAGCTCTGAGCCTAAAACCTTTCTAAGTTGATACCCATGTTACAAGAGTCAAAAGGTCACTAACTAGAGCTATTTCTTTCTAAAAACCTTGTTTTCAACTAGAAGCGCGTAGTTAAATGTGTTGGTATTAAGTGAAGCATGTTTGACTCTTCGAGCATGACTCAACTAGGTCCTTTTTATTCATTATTACCTAACTACCAAAAACATACGCAATTCTTAAAGAAAGTTGTCACGCTATCCATTATGGGGAAAAGTCACCCGATTCACGCAAAAACCACCTTTGGAAAGAACCGTGGCATTACGAAAACCAAAGGCTTATTAACCACTAAAACATAAAAAGAAGCTATTATAGAAAAAATAAGCTACTTATTCAAAAAGAAGACAAAGATAAAGATAAAGAAGCTAATAAAAAAAACTATTGAAAGCTAAACGAATGTACATAATGAGGGATAAGAGAGAATATATACGTAATGAGGAAAAAGAAGAAAATAGTAATAAGTTAATTACATGCCGTTATAGTTATATAAAAATCAATTGAAATTGAGAATTTTTGCCTATCCTCCTATTTTGAAAAAATGGAAACTTAGGTAAGTGCTTTCTAAACATATGTATAAAAAGAACATCTTTCATTTAATTTAGCCCTTTCATGCTTACTCTATCTAGTTATTTCGCTTTTCTATTAGCGGCTTTAACTAGAACCTCATCTCTATTTATTGGTCTGAGCGATCGAGAGGTCGTTCCGCCCCTTGTCCCCGAATATGGGGAATATGTTCTCATAAAATCTTGCTCCAATCTAACCTAGCTGGCGAACGATCCCAGTTCGCGACTGAGAACAAGACAGCAAGCGAGCGTACTTTTGTTCGCTTCTTAGATCATCAAAACATCAAAGAAAATCCACCCCCGTCCCCCCCGATAGAAATAAGCATTGTCCCTAATGCTTAACAAAATAAGATTAAAAGAAGGGTAAGAGTGAAGAAAAATCGGTATGGATCAGTTGCCATCTATGTGTCCACAGTAGTGGCACCGACCTCAGTCTCCATTTGGATCTCTCCATCCTCAAGTCCGGGAGTAGCTGGGTTGGTGAACATCTGGCAGACTATCTCAGCAGTGTCAGCAGCAAGGTCTGGCTCCTTAGACTGGTCAGCTGCTGCGGTGGGCTTTAGGCCTGGGTGGTGCGGGTTTATCAACAAGTCAAATGGAATATCTCCGGCTGCTGCAAGCTTGGTGACCTATCGCCAGAGCTTATCCACTAATTTCTTCAAAGCCTGTGACTTCCACATCTTTTTTACTTCTTTGGCCAATTCTTCAATCACGGACCCATGTTGTACTAGAGTGGCCATGATAGTGTTTTGGTTGTCAAGGATCTTCTTCAAAGTTTCTTCAACTATGAAAGGAATCTGGGGTGCCGACATATGTGACTGCGCTGAAACATGACCGGATAAGTCAGATAGCTTTGCATTAGCTTTCTGCATCGTGTTGTTGAGGGTCACCAAAGTCTGGGAGACTTGCAGCACAGATAATGGAGCAGAAGGCATAGGCACCGACTTCAAAGCCGTGGAGGGAGGCACTAAGGATGAAGGTGGAGGCATGGAAACTGCACTAGCATAAGGCACTGCTAAAGTGTAAGGCATATCTACTGACTTTTCAGCTACAACCGAAGGCTCATCAGACTGGCCTACGGTATTAGTCGGCTAACCGTTTCTCTTCGGGTTCTTCGGATCCATCAGAGAATACCAAGAGAAGGGCTTCTTTTCCCGAACCTTCGTCTCAAAATACCTGGGCTCTACCCATGCATCCGTAAGGTATTCAATGAGGGTGTTGGGATACAGGTAGGAAGTATCAACCTGCTTGGCAACCACTGTCATGTTTCCCGACATCACGTCATCCAGATTGATCAGGTACTTGGCCATAATAGAGGCAACTAGAATTGCCTGTGGAATAGGTAAATATGTCTCATTTTGGAATGGGTCTAGTCTGCTGCATACGAAGGTCGGCCATCCATACGCCTCAAAATTTAGGGTGTTCTGCTGAATAGGAACCCCTACAGTGATCGATGGTGGTGGTGGCCCCCGGGCCGCAAGAATATCATCTAGCCATGGGCGAGATGCATCACCCATCGCCGGCTTCTCTAAGTACTACACTGACTCCACGTCCTTAAACCCCAAGTAGGAGTTCAGTGTATGTTGATCAAACCGCACTTTCACATTTCTCACTTTTGTAACTTTGGTCCCTTTCTTGATATGTGCCATATTAGCATAGAACTCCCGGATCAAATACTCCTTGGCATCCACAACAAACTGGGTGAACCACATCCACCCCTTTCTCTCTCGGAACTGTATCAACATTTCTTGATTGTACTTGTCAAGGTCTTGAATTAGGAACTTTTTCTAAAGAGTGAGTGATCTCACCGGCCACCACCCAGGAAAACTGGTAAAGGCAGCTAAACTTACAAATCCATCATCCCAGACCTCTTTCTTCTTCAATCTCTCAAGGCAGACAACAGTAGTATCACCCCCTCGACCATCGTCAGAATATCATCCACATTACCTGCTGGTGCTTCAGGGACATGTGTAGTAGAGGGCTTTGCAGCGTGACTTACACTCTTCAAACCCTCAGAAGTGCTATGTGAGGAGGAAGGTTTTTCTCGGAGTTGATACCTTCCACGTGGCTGTGATTTAACAGCACATTGCTCTTGCACTGAATCGCCCTGCGGTGCTTCCCGAGATGGGGCATATGAACTAGATTCGGAGGGCTCAGGTTGACTTCCTCGGCCTGCTGTAGTTTTCTTTCTTATTACCCTTTGGAGGGAAAGGGATAAAGTGATTTTGCCTCTACCTCTGGAAGGTTCACCCTCCCCTTTGAAGTGTCACCGCGACCACGAGATCTAACCATTTTTTGTAACAAGCAACAACATAAGCCAGTTGTAATTCAATTGTACACATAGAGTATATCACATTTCAGAACACGAGTGTAGGGTGGGGAAGTGCGATCCGCACAATTGCAAGTGCGGCCGCATAGATGGAAGTGCGGTCCGCACAATTTTGAGCGTGACTGAAAAATTGAAGTGCGGTCTGTAAATTTCTCATTGCGGCTGCACATTATCTTTCTCAAAAATATCAACTCTCTAATTACAGAGATTTGTCCAATCTACAGCCGCACACACTTTTCTGCAGCCGCGATGGAATTTCTGCAGTTCGAACAATTACAAGTGCGGCCGCTGAATTTACTTGAGCAGGACCCAAGATTACAACTTTTGCGGACCGCACAATTTCTTGTGTTGCCTCAGATTTCAAAATCAAATCGATCAGACTTCTAGGGTTTTCAGGTTTATGCACAGAACTTGGTATTAACAATTAAGCATGCAAATCAATTTATCCAGTCCCCATAAAGAAATTAGTAGTTGACCCAACACAGCTTAACCCCACATGGTAGTAAAATTGAAATTTAAATACAAATGGCCTAAAACTACCTAACAAAATTGTAAATTAAACTAAGAAAAACAAAAAATTCTACGATAAATTAAGCATACTAGATATGAAGGAGTGCTACTAAATGATCACATATGTGGGTGGAGTGTGGCAGATGATTGAACAGATGATTTCTAAGTATTGAAGTTTAGAGTGCTCAGAGAGGGAAAAACTTGTACCGTAGCCTTAGGCTACAATTTATACATGCAGGAAGATTTGGGAAAAAGGATGGGTGCAGCCGCAGAATTCCTTTTGCGGTCCGCACTCTATTACCTCAAGGCTCAATCGACTTGTTGATCTGTGGTCCGCACAATTTGTGGTGCGACCGTAGATTTTGGCTGCGGACAACATAATTCAATGTGCGGCCGCAGAATGGCCAATTATCTGATAGACTAAACTTCATAGAGCTTGCATTATCCCTTTCGAAATTGTGCGGTCCGCAAAATAATTGTACGGCCACAGTTGCCTTTAGTTGTAGCATTCAAAATTGTGCGTTCCACATAATACATGTGCGGTCCGCACTTTTTTCACATTTAGCCAATTTTGTTGAGCACAGTTCCTGTAAAACACACTCATTCCTACAACACACTTCAAATCCGGTTAGCATAAAATAACACCTATCTACAAAAGAATAAAAGAAAAAGAAAACATGGGTTGCCTCCCAAGAAGCGCCTGATTTAACATCGCGGCACAAGACAAATTACCATCACTTCAAATGAATAACTGCCACCATGTGGCCATCATCAGCCTGTCCCAAACAATGCTTCACCCAGTGATCATTGACTCGAAATAGGTCATCATTTTTGTTTTTCATGTCCAATGCACCAAAAGGCGTTACACCTACAATTTCAAAGGGACCACTCCATTTAGATTTTAGCTTTCTGGGAAACATCTTCAATCATGAGTTGAACAACAAAACAAGATCTCCCCCCTTGAAATCCTTGCTTCAGATACATCTGTCATGAAGGTACTTCATTCTCTCTTTGTACAAGGACAAACTTGCATACACAGGGCACCAAAACTCATCCAATTCATGCAAGTTGGCGGCTGAATTCCAATCAAGATTCAACTTCTTTAAAGCCCACATGGCTTTGTGCTCAAACACCAACCAGTATGGGGACATCCCGATCGGAGTTTTGAAAGCAGTCTGATAAGCTCATAGTGCATCATCAAGCTTTTTTCACCAATCCGTCTGGTTAGCATTCACTGTTTTGGACAAGATACTCTTTATCTCCCGGTTGGAGACTTCCACTTATCCGCTAGCTTCAGGATGATAGGGAGTCATAACTTTATGAGTGACACCATACTTGATAAGCAAAGTGTTAAAAGCCTTATTGCAAAAATGCGACCCCTCATCTCTTATGATATCCCCACGGAGTACCAAATCTTGTAAAAATATTCTTCTTCAACAATGCCACCACACTTCTTGCTTCATTGTTGGGTAGAGAAATGGCCTTAACCCATTTAGACACATAATCAACCGCGACCAAGATGTAGGTGTTTCCACAAAAACTCACAAAATGACCCATGAAGTCAATACCCCACACATCAAAGATATCAATCACCAAAGTTAGTACTTTAGTCGTCATTCTTGCTCCCCCATGGTGACCACCATAAGGCGAAGAATGGCAAGCTTCAAGAATAACATTTTTCTCTTCATCTGGTACACATCTTCTAATTACCCCATCTGTACATATCCGGAAGAGGTAAGGCTCGTCCCAATAATAATCTTGACAATCCCGTTTGAGCTTCTTCCTATGGTTTGAAGAGAACTCATCCGGGATGATTCTACACACAAAGAATTTTTCTAGATCGGAGACCATGACACCTCCTTCATTGAGATGGCCAAGAGTTTCTCATCAGGAAAGGAGTCATTGATTTCAAGGCCATCATGCAGCCTCCCCTCCTCCTCCAAACAAAACAAGTTGTCCGCCACTTGATTTTCACTCCCTTTCTGATCTTGAATGTCAATATCAAACTCTTGCAACAATAGCACCTATATCATCAACCTAGATTTTGAATCATTTTTTTCTCATAAGATACCGAAGTGACGCATGGTCCGTATGAACATAATCTTTGCACCCATCAAGTACGGGCGGAACTTCTCAATAACAAAGACAACGGCAAAGAGATCTTTTTTGGTAATGGTGTAATTGACTTGGGCATCATTCATCGTCATACTAGCATAGTATACCGAATGAAAAATCTTGTTGATACGTTACCACAAAATTTCTCCAATCGCTACTCACTAGCATCACACATGAGCTCAAAAGGAATACTCTAATTAGGAGCAGTGATAATAGGAGTAATTGTCAACTTGAACTTTAGAAATTCAAAGGATCTCATGCAATCATCATTGAAGTGAAATTTATAATATTTCACCAAAATATTGCACAAGGGGTTCACCACTTTGGAAAAATCCTTTATGAACCGCCGATAGAACCCTGCGTGACACAAGAAACTTCCCACGTCTTTCACGGATGTTGGAGGTGGAAGTTTAGAAATCACCTCTATCTTCGCCTTGTCAACCTCTATGCCCTTCTTTGAAATCTTGTGGCCAAGGAAAATTCCTTCCTCAGCCATGAAGTGGCAATTCTCCCAATTCAACACCAAGTTCGTTTCTTATAACCTTGCCAATACTTTATCCAAATTATCCAAGAAATCATCAAAGGAAATCCCGACTACCGAAAAGTCATCCATGAAGACTCCAAGGTAGTCCTCTACCATATCCATAAAGATCACCACCATACACCGTTGGGAAGTTCCCGGTGCATTGCATAAGCCAAACGACATCCACTTGAAAGAGAAAGTTCCATATGGACAAGTGAAAGTTGTTTTCTCCTTATCTTCCGGGGCAATAAGGATTTTGTTATAGCCCGAATATGCATCTAGAATTCAATAGAACACATGGTCAGCCAACCTATCAAGCATTTGGTCAAGGAAGGGGAGTGGAAAATGGCCTTTCCTTGTGAATTTGTTTAGCTTTCGATAGTCCATACACACTCTCCACCCCGTCACCGTTCTTGTGGGAATCAGCTTATTGTTTTCACTGGTCACCATAATTATGCCCCCTTCTTCGGAACACATTGCACCGGAGAAGTCCACGAACTGCCAAAAACGGGGTAGACAACCCCATCATCTAACCACTTTATGATCTACTTTTTTACCACGTCTTGCATGGCTTCATTAAGTCTCATTTGATGTTCAATGGAGGGTTTGGCATCTTCCTCCAAGTTAATCTTGTGCATGCAAAATGCGAGGCTTATTCCACGAATATCCGCCAAAGTCCACCTAATAGCTTTCTTCCTCTTTTGGAGCACCGCCAATGTAGAGTTAACATGCACGTTAGTCAAACAAGAGGAAAGAATAACCGGTAGAGTAGAATAAGCTCCAAGGAATTCATACCTGAGATGTGGAGGCAATAAATTCAACTCCAAGATATGAGGCTCTTCAATTGAAGGCTTTGTAGGAGGAGTTTTCCTATTCTCAAGATCCAAGAAATGTTTTCGGGGTGAATATTTATAAGACCCCATTCCTTGTAATGAATTACCACATTCCATGAAGCCATCCATCTCGTCATTATCAAAATTGAGCAAGACGGCCTCCAACATATCACCCATATTAATCGTGGCACTTGTGTCATCAGTAATCACATCGGTTGCCTCATAGATATTCTCACATGGAATACCACCTTTTAATCACCCACCCAGAAAGTAAGTTCTCCGACTTCCACATCAACAAGAGCCTCCTCGTAGCAAGGAAAGGTCTACCAAGAATAATCGGCACCTCTTGGTCCACTTTACAATCAAGAATAACAAAATCCGCTGGATGAATAAACTTGTCAACACAAACCAAAACATCTTCAATCACCCCCAACGGTCTCTTCATTGTACGATCAGCCATTTGTAATCTCTTAGACGTGGGTCTTGGTTGCCCAATCCCCAGTGTCTTGAAAATCTAATAGAGCATAAAATTGATACTCGCCCCAATATCACAAAGATATTTGGCAAACTCGGCACTACCAATGGTACAAGGGATTGTGAAAGTACCGAGATCCTCCAACTTAGGAGCCATCGAATGCACAATTGCACTCACCTGGTGAGTGAATTTGATAGTTTCAAAATTCATTGACCGCTTCTTCTTCAATAAGTCCTTCATAAACTTTGAATATCCGGGCATTTTCTCCAAAGCTTCAACTAATGGTACATTTATCGAGAGACTCTTCATAATTTTGATGAACTTTTCGAATTGATTCTCGCCATTTTTCTTGGAAATCCTTTGAGGATAGGGAGGAGGTGGCTTAGGCAATGGTGCCTTAACTTTTTGCACTACCGCTTCAGGTATTTCAATCACATGATCCCTAGACGGGTTCACATCCTCTTGAGTCTCTTTCACTATATCATTAATATCAATCCACACTTAATTATTTGCTTGCATAATTTTGTTCGGGATCTCCTGTTCTTCTATAACCTGCTCATCATCCACAAATTTCCCTTGACTTAAGGTGGGTGCATTCCCACCTCTTCCAATTCTTGTAGTAATGGCCATGGCATGCCCTCTATTTTTCCCACCCTTCAGGATCACCACCATATCACTTGGTAGTGCCCCCTTAGGATGAGAATTTAAAGCTTGAGAGATTTGACCCATTTGCACTTCCAAGTTTCGGATTGATGTGTTGTGTGAAGAAAGTTGGGCATCGGAATCGGAATTTTTCTCCATAATTTGCTTGAACATATTCTCAATATGACCCATTTCATTGTTGGAGGAACTAGGACCATGAGAAGGATAAGGAGGTGGGTTGCTCGGTTGTTGATATATCAGGGGCCTTTGAAAACCCGCCCCTCGATTTCCTTGGTTGTTGTTCCACCCGCCTTGGTAGTTTCCCCCAGCCCCCCTCCCCCCCTTATTGTTGTTATGCCAATTCCCTTGGTTATTTCTTCCACTACAATTGCCTTGATTGTTATTATTCCAATTGCCTTGATTGTTTTCACTATTCCAATTACATTGGTTGTTAGAATTCCAATTGCCTTTAATATTTGAATGTCTCCATTGTTGTTGACTAGGTCCTAAGAAGTTGTATCTTTTCCCTTGAAAGTTTTTCAAATATTGGACCTCTTCTTCTTGATCACTGTAAGAATCACCTTGATCAAATCCACTATCATCTTGCACAAAATTGTCTACTCTTTGTTACACTTGTGGACTTCTTGTTCTACACTTGTTCACTATCATATTGACACCCTCCGTAGCATTGACTTGCCTTGGGTTTTCCACTTATTGAAGTTGAGCCTTTGCCAATTGATTCATGGTGGTTGTCAACTCGCTATGGCTTGTCCATGGTCATGTAACTCTTTATGAAGAAGAATCACATAATGAAGTATCTGCCATCTCATCCAAAATATCATACGCCTCCGCATAAGGCGTAGTCATGAACTTCCCACCGGCAAGTTGATTCACTACACATTGGGTGGTGGTATTGATCCCCCGATGAACAATGTTTTCAATCATGTTCTCCATCATTTCATTATTGGGGCACTCTTTCACCATTTTTTTTATACCTTTCCCATATCTCGTGTAGTGGTTCATTGGGCTCTTGCTTGGATGCTAGAATTTCATCCCGAAGAATAGCCATGTGCCTGAGAGAGAAGTACTTTGAAATAAATTTCTCTGCTACTTCATCCCAAGTACAAATGGAATGATTCGGCAAACGTTCCAACCAATCTAAAGCTTTCCCCTGGAGAGAAGGGAAAAAGCCTTAGCTTCAAAGCATCCTTGGAGACAATTGCTTATTTGCTCCCCCAACACGTATCAACGAACCCCTTCAAGTTTTTATAAGCATTTTGACATGGTGCACATGTGAAGAACCCTAGTTGCTTGAGAAAAGTGAGCATCACGTTGGTTATTTGGAAGTTGCTCGCCCTAATACGGGGTGGGACTATAACACTTTCATACCCTTCATTCGGCAATACCCGGTGTGGAGCCGCTCGTGGGGAAGGTGGGGGTGGAACAAGTACATTGTCTTGAGGCGGTCGGCCTTGTCTATTGGCTTTCGAGGTTCAAGAGGGACCTCATCCATTTGATCATCCTCAATGTACACATCCCCCACGGCATTGTTTTCGAGCTTGTTGTTTTCCATGATTGCACCTACAATACTCACACGTTAGTAACAAGGAAGGAAAAAAATATTATTCCAAAAACACACCTAAATATATATCTAACACAATTTTTTAGCTCCCCGGCAATGGCGCTGAAAACTGGTCTCGTCCAATTTCACTCCAATATTTGAGGTTATGAAAACAATCAATGTAATAGTAATACCCAACATGAGTCGGGGTCGAATATCGTAGGGAGCTATATGTATGCGACTTAGTAGTATATATCTTAGCATGTGAGTTTGTATATCTAAATTTGCACTTCCATAATATTTGGTTTGTTTGAAAATCTAAGTTAAACTACGATTATAATATAAAGAATAAACCTAGGAAATTGTTTTTGTTGTTTTTCAAATGATATAAAAGGCCTAGGGCTATGACCTTCACCTAAGTGTTTGCCTAATGAGTTGCAAGCTTTAAATCTTGTTTTACTGGTCGGGGTGTATTATAGCTATCAACACTCAAGTACCCACTCAATACCTCTCAGTCAGAGAGTATTCTACCCAATTTGTCTTTCTCAAGTCCAACTATGTATTGAACAAAACGATTGATAAAAAGTCTCCAGTTGGGTTTTACTATCTCTAGGTTCAACCCTTTAATTGGTCTTATCAATCTCTCGATTGACCCAATTTCTTGTTAGATAAGTTTTCCTAGACTAAGTCTCTCTTTCTCAAGTAAAGACCAAGTCAAATAGGCATGAACTAATGTTTGCAATCATTAATTCTTCAAATAAAAGCATGAACAAGGTAGAATAATAAACAACCAACCATAAATAAGTAATAAATCAAACACCCATTATGTTGACACTCTAGGGTTCGAGTCAGAACCCTAGTAAAAATTTAGCTACTCATGCTTAAATCAGATGAAATAGAAGAAGAAATGATAATTAAACCCATGTTGGTAATTAAAATGATGAAATCAATGTTCAAAAAGCTCAAAATAACAAAAAGTACTAAAAATAGCAAAAGAAACCGTTTAGTGTAGAAGTTGATGTCACAATTTGACCTAAAAAGTGTAACTCTTCTATTTATACAAGGCTGGAATTTTCGGACAACAATGCGCTTTCGGAGGTTCAGCGACTGCACAATTCTATGTGTGGTCCGCACTTTGGTTCAGCTTGATAAGATTGGAAATCGCGGCCCTATAATTCTGAACTGCGGCCGAACTGCTCTCTTTCTGCGGTCCTCATAATATTGTCTGCGGCTGCACCTTGCTCTTCTTCGGTGCGCAGAAATGTGTCTGAGGCCGTGTAGCTTTTCTTCTATGGCCGCACAATAATTGTGCGGTCCACACTTTTGTTGGACCTGAGGTTTAAGTTCTCTGAAATTTTGCTCAGACCTAGCTTCTGCGGCCTCACATATCATGTGCGGACCGCACTTTGCACATTTCTCTGATGGGAATTTCTTCACAACCTGCAGCTGGAGATGATGTTTTTTAGTCCGCACTTCTAAACTTTTGTGCATATTTTTATCCTTGAGTTTAGATTACTCCTTCTTGAGATGGATTTCATGTTGGGAGCTCATCTTCCAATATTCCTGCAATTAAGCACATTTCATTAGTTTTCGGGAACACAATTAAAAGTTTTTGGACTAAAACGAAAGCTATAAGGCGTTAATAAGTAGACAAAATCTTAGTTATCACGCACCTATTGTGCATTGACATGGATAGCCCAGATGTTGAGACATTATTTCTGTGCATACACTACATATCTCATATCAAGAATGGATCCACTAATATAAATCTTTCAGAAACCCATTCCTACGAGTAAGTTAGCAAGATGGCAGATTATTGCTAAGTGACGTCGACATCATCTATGTAACTAAGAAGGCAGTCAAGGGGAAAGCGTTGGCTAATCACTTGGCGGAGAATCCCGTAGACCAAGAATACGAACCATTGAAGACATATTTCCCAAAGAGGATGTGTTGTTTGTAGGTAGAGAAGCATACGACGGTTGTAGGATATTCTTCGACGGAACAACAAACTTCAAGGGAGTAGGCATCAAAGCTGTCTTAGTTTCAAAAATCGGTCAACATCACTCGGTATCTGCAAAACTCATGTTCCCAGGCAGCAACAATATGACAGAATACGAAGCCTGCATCCAGGGACTCAGGTTGGCCGTTGACATGAACGTTCAGGAGTTACTGGTATTCAGAGATTCTGATCTATTGTACACCACGTACTAGGGGAATGGGCTACCCATACCTGCACAATGTACAAGAGTTGACCAAGAGGTTCACAAAGATAGAATTCAAACATGTTCCAAGGATTCAGAACGAGTTCACAAATGCATTAGCTACCTCCTTCCATGATACAACATCCAGACAAGAATTTCATCCACCTTGTCCCAATAGGAATTCATAAGCAGTCAGCCTATTGTGCTCATGTTGAAGAAGAGTTAGACTAAATCCATGGTTCCACGACATCAAGGAATACTTGGAAAAGGGAGAATACCTAGAGAATGCTACACACACTTAGAAGCGCACACTTTAAAGATTGTCCAACCATTTCTTTTAAAGCGGGGGGAACTCTGTATAGAAGGACTCCTGATTTGGGATTACTACGATGTGTCGATGCCACGGAGGAATCTATATTGCTCGAAGAAATACATGTCGGAACTTGCAGACCACACATGAACGGTTTCATTTTGGACAAGAAGATATTAAAAGCAGGGTATTTCTGGATGACTATGGAAACAGACTGTATCAAATATGTTCAAAAGTGTCACCAATGCCAGATACATGCTAATATGATACGAGTACCCCCCAACGAACTCAATGTAATGAGTTCACCATGGCATTTCTCTTCTTGTGGCATGGATATCATCAGACCAATTGAACTCGCTGCTTTAAATGGACATAGGTTCATATTATTGACCATAGACTACTTTACAAAATGGGTTAAAGTCACGTCCTATAAGGCTGTGACTAAGAAGGTCGTAGAAGATTTTGTCCGGGATCACATTGGAGTGCCCGAGTTAATCATTACTGACAATGCCTCCAGTCTCAACAATGACTTGCTAAAAGCTATGTGTGAAACATTAAAGATAAAACACCAAAATTCTACAACATACAAGCCCCAAATGAATGGAGCTGTAGAATCCGCCAACAAGAACATCAAGAAGATATTGAAGAAATATGGTGGACAACTACAAGCAATAGCACGAAGAGCTACCATTTACTTTGCTCGGATATCCCACCATAATTCGTACATCAACTAGGGAAACCCCCTACCTACTGGTCGATGTTACCGAAGTTGTTATCCCTGCCGAAGTAGAGATTCCTTCCTTAAGGATCATATAAGAGGCCAAGCTCAGTGACATGGAGTGGGTACAGAACCGGTATGAACAACTAGCTCTCATTGATGGTAAAAGAATGAATGCAGTGTGTCACAGTCAGCTCTACCAGAACATAATGGCAAGGGTTGTCAATAAAAAGGTTTAGATCAAAGCAATTCACACTGAGGCAATTGGTGTTGAAGTGAATCTTCTCACATCAGGATGAAGCAAAGAGGAAATTCTCACCCAACTGGTAAGACTCTTACATGGTTCACCGGGTACTAAAAGGACGAGAGCGTATACTTGCAAAAATGGTTGGATAGATTTGGCCAGAACCTATCAACTCGGACGCAGTCAAGAGATATAATGTTTAAGACTGTGTTTGCACTTTCTATTTGATGTAACCCAAACTACGCTTGACCTGATTCCCGTTTAAGAGGGGATACGTAGGCATCCCTTTGGGTTTGGTCACACCATAATAATTTCTTCAGTCCCCTATTTTCATAAATGGAGTCAATATCTTGAGTTTGCCCGATCTCATCATATTTAGATCGCCAAGGAATGTACCGCCAGAAGTATGCATATAAACTGGAGTAGAATTTTGAGGAGGACCCTCAAAATTCTGAGTTAAGGAGGTTGCAATGTCTCAGAAGCATGTCAGACTCACCAATTTGGCAAAATTATTTGCTCTCTCGCATTATCACATATTTCAAACAATTACATTTTTATATAAACGATTTATCACAAATGCATTTTTTTCGAAAATGGCATTCTTTCTATAGTCGCCAGACGTTACTCGGGGTGACTCGAACTGGACCTCCAGATAGGAGCAAAGGCAAAGTAAGGATTCGAGAGCACAGACCAACCTTCCCAACCTCTCCGAAGCCCACGATTGTTCTTTGGATGTAGGCACAATGGACATTATAGGAACGTCCGCAAATATATACATACAACAATATCACTATCTTTACACCGACAGAAGTTTCTAAATGCAAACGTGTCAAGCTAAGAAATACTTTTCCCTCTCCCATTTAATAATTACTCTTCTTGCATAAGGATAAGTACTTCCCCCATCATTTCCTAAGGCTAAGCATTTCCTTTCCTTGCATGAGACTAAACACTGCCTCTATTCTTTCCACTAGGCTAAGCGGTTCCTCCATTATTGCATAAGGCTAAACATTGACTTTCCTTGCATGAGACTAAACACTGTCTCCATTCTTTTCATGAGGATAAGTGTTTCTTCCATTATTGCATAAGGCTAAGCATTGTCTTTCCTTTCATAAGACTAAACACTATTTTCGATCCTTTCATGAGGCTAAGCAGTGCCTCAATTATTGCATAAGGCTAAACACTGCCTTCCTTTGCATGACCAAGCACTATCTTCTTTCCTTGCATGGGGAAAAGCAATGCCTCCATTATGTCATGAGGCTTAAGCACTGCCTCAATAATTGCATAAGGCTAAGAACTATCTTTATTTGCATAAGGCTAAGAACTACCTTCCTTTGCATGAGACAAAGCATTATCTCCATTCCTCACATGAGGCTAAGCACTGCCTCCATTATTACGTAAGGATAAGAACTTCCTTCCTTTGCATGAGACTAAGCATTGTCTCCATTCCTTTGCATGAGACTAAGCACTGTCTTCGTTCCTGGCATGATACTAAGCATTGTCTCTGCTACACTGCATGGGGCTAAGCACTGCATCCGTTATTGCATAAGGTTAAGAACTACCTTCCCTTACATGAGGCTAAGAACTGTCTCCATTCTTTGAATGAGGTTAAGCATTTCCTCCGTCATTGCACAAGGCTAATCACTGCCCCCATTCACACAGGGTTAAGTATTTCCCTCATTATCTTCGTAGGATAAGCATTGGCCCCATCTCACACAAGGTTGAGCACGTCTTTTCTTCATTCTCGCACGTGGCTAAGCATTGCCTATTTCCTCAATAAAATAATCCATATTACCGCATCCTTGCATTTCATAGGTTAAAACATAGTCACATTATCTGAAGGCATCATAGTTCGAACTCACCATCCTCGTAGCTTAAAGACACCATGTCATGGCTTGAGGATCTCTCAAAATTGCATATCATTATTCAAAGTTTGCATAGTCCGGAGGCACCATCCCCATAGCCCGAGGACACCATTCCATGGCCTGTGAATCCCTTATCATACGCTTCGTGGCCCAGGATGTCATAATATGAGGACATCATCCTTATCATCCAAAGATAACTCTCATGGTGCGAAGGGAATTTGCATCATGTTTAAATTTTCATAATAACCTATATATATTCGCGTACATGGTGTTTTAGGTTTTGCAGGTAACTGGAGAGGTAACTATTTTACAAACAGGAGCAAGTCACGCTCCGGTTTCCGTTCACAACGCTCACATCCCTCGACTACCTCAAGCGTAACGGATGATCAACTATTGATTTCCCTTTGTTCTGTAACCATTATAATATTTTCCTTATACATATATAACGTTCAAGAGTCATACAAGTATTTCCTACAATTTTACATAATTTTTTTAATGTTTTAAAATTGATTTCTTGCATTTATATTATTTGAATATGTATTAATTACCCCTTTAAATTACTTTTGTGATGACTTAATCTTCCAAGTACATTATTTATATCCACATATATATTTCATAATATTTTACCTTATATTTATATAATTATATTTGTATTTTTAAGCTATTTACATAATTTTTGCAATAATGGCCTACATGCCATGCGCTATTGCATTTTATTACATTATTTGTGCCCAAACAACATTTTTATATTTTTATAAAGTCAAATTATTATTTTTAAGCATCTACAAAAATAATATTTATTATTTATTAATTATTTCTTATAAATTATTTTTATAATTGTCATGTATTTTCAAAAACTTTGGCCCAATTTTGAGTTAATTCTGGAACCAAAACCTTAGCGCAATTCCCCTGGCCCAACCAAACGAACCTTTAACAAACCCGTCGCAACCCACTTCAAACGATAAACTAACCCCTTTTAAATACATCCGCCCAAACCCTAGCCCCATTCTTCTGAGACGATCGCCCTTGAACCCTCTATTCTATTTTCTCCTCTTAAACCCTAGTACCTGCCTCCTCTGTCCTCCCCAAATCCAGTTCTAATATGGAATCTCTCCATGATTTTTCTTCCATATATGCTCGATCTCTTTTGTATCAACACGGTTTTGGTATCACATAATACTTGCCTATCTTGGGCAAGTATACAATCCTAAATCAAGCACAATCATCTCCAGACCCTCAAGATATTGACGGGTTTTCGTCTATATGATTCATGGCAAGGTTATATGAGGCTGACTCATCAAGATCTTTGATCGATTCTTTGATTTCTGTCGAACTAGGGTTTGAGATATAAATTTTTCCTTACGGGTTCCATTATCGATTGCATGCGATATTTTCTTTCCATATTTGTGTTTGATTAATTAGTTTACATGTTTACTTTGTTCGATTTCTACCACTATATAATCATTGAAATTACTAGTACTCTCTTATTCTTACTCGTCTTATACTACTCTTGGGAACTCTGACGCACTGAGATTCTTGGGTTCTAATGTTCGTTTTCCTATTGACATGAAGTGTTTCTGAAATTATTCCTCTTGTGTACTTGTTCATTAATCTATAACTAGTAAGTTACCATGACTCTTGCAATTTAATTTTCTTTTCTTCTGAGTTCCTGCTTTCCATATCTAGGTCTCTGAGATTTTTATGAACCAACATGTTATTGTCTGTTATGAAGCTATTCTTGAGGCTCTATACCTTTAAGTAATCAAACTTACATATTTTTTGCCTTGGTTCTGTTTTCTTAAGTTTGTTTGCTCTAATTTTTGTGCTCGAATGTTTATCACTATTGCTTAGTCTAAGTTTAGCTTCTTGCCTTGTTCTGTACTTTTGTGATGAGTCGAGTCATGCCTAGAACTTGTTCTAATTCTTGTTGAGTCATTCATGTGCAACTTAGTATTTTTCCTAGAGTTAACTCCTAATAATGTTATTAAACCAAACATGTTTTCCCTGCTACTTGTGAATTAGTGCATGTTCCCTGCTTGGTTTGTATCTTTGTGATCAATCAATACATGTGTTTCAGACCTTGTTAAGTCATTCCTGTCCAAACTGCTAAATTCCTGATGTTGTACTTATTAGTTGAGGCCTGTTTCTATGCCATTTAAGTTCTAATGCATGTTCGACTTATGTAGTCTTGTGCTCTTCAATATTGTTTTAGACCTTAGGTAAACCTCATAACAATCCTCTCCTATCATGTATATACAACAAGTTCCAGGTCCAATACTAGCCTATCTTGCTTCTGAAAATTGACATGACTCTTATACTATGATTAATGTTCAGCATGTTGGAGTTTTTCCTTGCTCCATTAAGAAATTGCTTGATCATGAGTTTGTTCTGTTACATTGCTCCTTTAGGTTTTCATGTGATTATTGTGCTTTGTTTGTTTCTTGTCTGAACCTGCTAGACCTTCATCTAAGGTTCCCTATGTTGATTTTGAATCATGCTTCATTTTGAAACTTTTTGCATGTCACTCTTAAACTTTGTTTCTAGCATTATAAGCACAACCTTGCCTTATACGTGCCTTGTGTGCCTTGCAATTAAGCCTGGTTATGTGTTATGTATCTTGGCTAGAGTTGTTGTTAGCTACAACTCTAAGAACTAAGTGTTTAAGTTTCTTAGTAAATTCTATGAGTATATTGTCACCTGTATGGCTGATTTTGGCATGGTTTAGGTAAGTAAGATTATTCGTTAAGCCTAGTGTTGGGCTCTACATGTAAGGTTTGAGCATGGAACTCAGGTTGTTATGATAAGTTATGTATAGGTTTGTCATTGTGCGGAGATTAAGACCATTGAAAGCCTGGGACATCCCTTGGTTGTTCTACATTGGGCTTGTGGTTGTTCTATTGGGCTGATAGTTGTTTCATCTTGTAACTAGTCATAGTTAGGTTTATACTATGTCATTTGGGCCTATAATAATTTGTAATAACGAATAATGGGGAGATTAATGAAATGGGGTTGGGGTATTCTAATGTTTGCATGAAAGGGTCTATATGGTCTAGATGCTTTATGTGCTACTTTGTTTAACTTGCTTTATTTTTGCACATCAATAGAAATCATGTCTATAGGAATCATGCAAACATCAATTGTACATTGTTCGAACACGTTAGTTCAAGTATTTACCATACTTGATTCTCTGTTACTATTGTGCATGTAGACAACATGCCTATAAGATGTATAACATATGCTTTTGTTAACCTAGTTACCATGCTTATATGACTTCAAATAAGAAATTGGTCAATTGCTTCTATTACTTTTAGTGTACTGCCCATCTAGATATCATGACTATAGGACACTATTGTTTTGATCAACTACTTCTGTTGTTTTCATTACATTTCCCTGCCTAGATGTCATGCCTATAGGAATAAGGTGTTATAAAAATCAAGCCTGACTATCAATTATTAGAAATCCTTCCTATAGGATGTTGTCACTCGCTTAAAAAAATTGTTTATGAGATCAACATTGTTAATACTGGACTATCAAAGTTGTTTCACTGCTTAATCATGCAACTATTAGAAATCATGCCTATAGGACAATGTCGCCTGCCTAAGATGCATATTTACATAATCAACACAAATAATTCTCAGTTTGCAAACAACTTACTGCCTCCTCGCCCAAGCCATTTAGAACAATAACGTTGGATATACGATGCTGGAATACAAAATTACCTAGAAACCATGCCTATAAGACTCTATGGTTTTAATTCTGAAATCATCTACTACTTCCTATTCTGCCGCGTGCATTTGTTATCTATGTGTGGAGGCTAACTTGGGCCTTTAATTGTCTTTACCTGAAGTCCTATATGTTTTGAATGTCACCTAGCTTTCTCATTTTGAGCAACCTAAGTTGAGTTTAGAACCACCGCATCGTAAGTCCAAAGCCTCATGTACCATTGGTATGGGACGGGTAGTGCGCGCATAGGATACATTTTAGAATTGAATTAGAGAACCTTTAAGTAACAACTTCAACATAGTAATTGGGTAGCAGGAGATGATAGTCTGTGTCCGCTGAATAATATGAGCAACCCCTACCTTAAGGGAGTTGCGAAGTAGTATTTATGTTGCACGGGGTGATCCTTTAGGTTAAAAAACTTAGGACCCCCCTTTTCTTTTTATACTTGTAATTTACACTTAGTCATTTAACATAGACCAATACAGTTGTCCACTTGTAATCTTTAAGATTTGTACCTATTATTTGTTCTTACGTGTAACGACCCGACCAGTCATTTTGAGATCCAGCGCGTCGTTCAGCAGTTGGGAGTCATGAACATCTTCATTTCGGGTATTGTGACTTGTGTGTATTGTCAGAGTTGAAATTCAGGAGGTTCGGAGTTAAATTGAAAGGAAAATTCTCATTTTAGAAGCATTAAGTTGAAGAAATTGAGTAAGACTGGAATTTTGAGTAAACGACCTTGGAATAAGGATCCGAAAGTTCCAGCAGGTTCGTATGATGATTTTGGACTTGGGCGTATGTCCGGATTCGGATTTGGATAACCCGAGAGCGTTCGGTATATATTGTGGAAGTCAGCATTTTTGAAGAAATTTTTTAAGTTTGGCTTGAAGCGTATTTCAATGATATTGATGTCCGTTTGGGATTCTGAGTCTGGGAATAGATTCGTATGGTGATTTTGGAGTTGGGAGCACGATCGGAAGTGAATTCGGATGTCCGGAAGTCATTTTGAAGTGATTTGGCTAAAGATAGAAATTTGAAGGTTTTTGAGAAGTTTGACCGAGAGTTTGACTTTTTGATATCGGGGTCAGATTCCAATTCCGAAAGTTGGAACAGGTCCGAAATGTCGAATATGACTTATGTGAAAAATTTGGGGTCAATCGGACGTGATTTGACAGATTTCGGCATCGGATGTAGAAGTTTAAAATTTTGAAGTTCATAAAGCTTGAATTGGAGTGCGATTCATGATTTTGACGTTGTTTGATGTGATTTGAGGCCTCGAGCGAGTTCGCATCATGTTTTGGGACATGTTGGTATAATTGGTTAAGATCCCGAGGGCCTCGGGTAGATTTCGGAAGGTTAACGGAATGAATTTCGGACAAGAAAAAGAAGGAAAAATTGCAGAAATTTCTGCTGCGCTTTTGGACAGCAATTTATGCATCGATGAGCTAACTTTGGGAGCGTATATATAAGATACTATAAGTAATCTGAGAATTTGAAAAACATGAAAGTTGTAGATCCTGAAGTCTAGTTTCCAGAACATTAAACCATTTGTCATTTGGAGTTTTGTGCAAACAGTTATGACTGACTAAAGATGGCTAGTGGAGCAGTTTTGCCAGAATTTTCTGATTCATGGAGCCGACTTTAGAAGCTCATATCTAGGGATATATAAAGAGTTATAGGGTGTACCTATCAAATTAAATATATTCAAGTCTAGTTTCTACATTTTCAAACCATTTGTTATTCAGATATTTATACAAGATATTATGGGTGTTTTAACAGAAGGTGTTCAACAAGGGAAAATTGTAATAAGATGTACAACCTGCACAGCGCAAGTGCAAGGTACAACTCGATGAAGCATGATCAGATTCTTTAAACACGAATTTTGACCATTTTTTTTATTTTCTTTCATCTGGCTTGGATGATTTTGGAGAGCATTTCAAGGGGGATTTCATCAAAGCATCAAAGGTAAGTTGTTTCTACTTATTTCCAAGTTAAATACAAGATTTATTACATATATTTGATATGAAAAATTAGGAAAAATGTGGGAAAATTGTAAGGAAACCTAGAATTGATGAAAATTAGATTTTACCACGAATTTGAGCATGAAATTATGAGTATATTGTATGTTGAGCTAGTAAAGCTATGGGTAGAGTTTATCTTCGAGAAATCTCGGAATCCGGGCACGTGGGCGCGAGGGCATTTTGATCATTTCACTAAGTGGAGTTGGAAAATTATATAATCTAAATTTTTAGCAGACAATTGAGTATATTTTCATTGGTTTATCATAATTTGGGTAGTTTTGGAGCATTGTGCATCGATTGGAGTCGTCGGGAAGGCTTGGAGGTCGTTTATAGAATTTCGGAGCGAGGTAAGTCTCCTTTCTAACTTCATGAGGGGAATCGTCCCCCTTGGTGAATTAAATACATGTTATCATCTTTGGGGGCTACGTACGCACGAGGTAATGGGAGTCCGTGCATAACTACTATTATGCCATGTCCGGGTAGCCTAGGACCCACTAGCATGCTTTATGTGCGTACCTGTAACCCAGCATGTATCACTGAACTGCTAATATGATCGAAAACGTAATTAAACGTTTAAAAGAAAGCTAGAATTCATATTGTTAACTTTATAAAAAGAGAATTTGTTTCCGATGTGAATATATGTGTACCTGGACTAGGTTGTACTGAGAAATACCATTAAACTTGACAAATGAGTTTCAAAAAAAAGATTTCAATATCTATATTTCATACTTCTTTTAATAAAGATATTACCACTTTCCTGAGAAAAACAGTTTTCTTGATAAGATATGAATTCATTATGTGGACATGAGTAACTTCGGGTGACCAAGTCGCATGTATGATTCGCGAGCAGGATGACCCTGTATTTATGTGTAACTTTGGGTGCCTGAGTCGCATGTATGATTCGCGAACAGGATGACCCTGTAATTGTGTGTATTCATATGAGCACCTGAGTTGCATGTATGATTCGCGAGCAGGCTAGCCTTATTATTTTTAACTGCGTCGCATGATGGATTCACGAGCGGGGCAGATAGATGCATCTATGGTTCGAGCCGTTCGACCCTCGGCAGTGAAAAATTTATGTTTATGTTGGTTCGGGCCGAACGACCCTAGGCGTTGCTTGCGCATGATATTTGCCGCGTAGTTGCTGTGATATTTGCCTGATTACTGGCCTGAAATGTTAAATTGTCAATTGAAATGACAAAGATTTGAAGTTATTAAAAAGAATTTTGGAAGAAGTTGTTCCTTCCGTTGATTTATTTTTATTTGATTAAATCACCATGTTGATTAATTGTAAATATGATAAAGATATTAAGTGTTAAATGTGAACGAAATTGAAAGATGTTTGAATCCTGTTTTATAAACTGTCTATGATAAAAACCATGCTTAGTGTCACTCTTAAATATTTTAATGGACCTTTAGTAAGTGTCTAAACTGACCTCTCATCACTACCTCTCTGAGGTTAGGCGGGCGACTTACTGAGTACACGTTGTTTTTGTACTCATACTGCACTTGTTGTGCATCTCATTTCACATGTACTTTCATAGCTAATGTGGAGGATTCAGAGACTGAGGCGAGCTGTATCATCCGGAGGCGATCCGCAGCTGGCAGAGTCTCCTTCATACTGTATTTATTCATTTTAAATTTCCTTGTTCAGTTGTATTTCGGACAGGCTTTGTAATGATTGTATAAATTCTTAGAAATTGCTCGTGTACTTGTGACACCGGGTTCAGGGAATGTGTTGGGATTTATTTCATTAAACTGAATTGATGTGCTGTCGTATTTAAGTTTACAAATCTTTATTTATTTGATTATGAAATGCAAGAAAAAAGTAACGATTTCGAAAAATGTTAAAACTGGAAAGTTATTTCAATTAATTAATGGTTTGGCTTGCCTGACCTTGTGTCCGGTTCCATCACGACCTTAGGGATTTTGGGTCATGACATTACGTGTTATAATAAGAATCTTCAATTTCTATATTTTTCATTGCTTATTTGATCACCTAGCTGTTATACCCCGCAATATTACGTTAATATTACGTCCCGCAGTATTATATTACGACAATATTATGCTCTGCAGTAATATGTCATGATGATGTCACCCTCTGCAGCAACATATTACGAAGATGTTACATCCAGCAGTATCAAGATATGACAGTGTTCCACCCAGCAGTATTACATTACAGCGATGTTACGCTTCGCAGTGATAAGTTACGACAGTGTTGCACCCTGTAGTATTGTACGTTGAATTTGTCATAAGATAATTGACATCAGTTTAAGGAAAAGATTATTTGGGATAAAATACGGCCTGAGCTAAATACCCGGTATTTATGAACTAGTGCCATACATTGGCCATGATAGTAAGGTGTATAAGGTATGTGAACAGTGAGTAATATTTTAAGTAAGTGAAAATAATTCTTAATTTTGTGAGTAATTGATTAATTACCGGATAATGGGACATTACCTAATTAATTGGAGATATGTTTGGATAAGATTAATTCGTTCTCCCTTACTATAATGTGGCAGCCCCAAAGTGTCATTTAAAATGACTCTTAATTCCATGTTTCAAGGTGTCACTTTAATAAGGATATATGTGGCTCAAAGCCTCACTTGAAATCCACGTATCCTTATAATTTTTTTTTGTCTATTCTTTGAAAATTTTCCGAGGTTTAACAAGAACTATCAAATGAGTCAAACCTCTGGTCTTACAAGGGAATGGAATTCAGCAAATTATTTATGAAAGAAAAGAACGATAGCAAGCTAATGTTCTCTATGTAGAGAAAAGGGGAAAGATACTCACCATATCCTATCCATATTCTATTGCACTGCAAATTTACTATGAAATTGTGGAATCTAACATGTTCAATATGTTGCATGTGAAATACGACGTAATGGTGGAGGAAACAATCACGCGTTGTAGGATTCATAGGTCGATAAAGAAATAAAGGCAATTGCCGTTATGCATCTTTTAAAACAGTGTGGAATGAAAGAATTGTAAAATTGCAAGAATAGTGTAAAGGATATACGGAGTTTTTCCTACTCCAGGTATGTTAAGGCCCTCCTTTCTTTTTTTTTTTGCATGTTCCAACTTATACTAAAGAAACGAGCAAATACACAATTTCTATAAATTACTCTATTCATAGAAATAGTAGGGGTCTCTATATTCTTGATTCCCCACGACAATTATTATTATTTTCTGTTCATGGGTGTCAGAATAATACTCAGTTGGAAAAGATTATCCAGAAGGAATATTGAGATTATTACGTACATTTCATGCATTTCATACATGTGCATAGACACATGACCAGATGGCGTTATATACGCGTATATATGTAAATATATGTATATGGGATATGGGAAAAGGTTACGGCGTTATATATGCACCACCACCTGATCAACTGGTATATGATGACGATGTTGCCCACAGTGGCTGAAATATGATTCAAACGGCGTTATATACGCGTATATATGTAT